>PVJI01001877.1:0-162479 GCA_004026765.1 Micronycteris hirsuta
AGATCATAACCAACAAAAGCAGAAAGCAAGTAAAACATAACCAGAGACACTGAAATTAAAAAGTCTAACAATAGACAGGGGAGAGAGGGGAGGGGACAATGGGGAGAAGAGTTTTCAGGAATCACTGTAGAGGGCACATGGACAGAACTAAGGGGGAGGAGGGAGGCTGGGGGGGAAGGTGGGGCTGGAGGGGAAGGGGGGAGGGGAGAGGATGCAAATAACTGTAATTAAACAAAAAAAAATTATTTAAAAAAAAAAGATTTATGTGATTATATTGGACCCACCTGGAATAGTGGGATAATTTTTCACCTCAAAATCTGTACCTTTATTCACATTTGTAAAGTCCCTGTTGCCATGTAAGGTAACTTAGTCATGGCTTCTAAGGATTAGGATGTGGGCATCTGTAAGAGCCATTATTCTACCTATCAGAATTTTGAGCAATTCAAGGATTTTTAATAAAAATGAGTGGATATACCTCCATACAATACTCACTGAGAATGGTTTGCCCTACACCTATCCCACAAAGTTCTCTGATCTCAGACCCAATACCTACTCTACATAAGCATTGTGTGAGTCATAGTTGAATTATGAAGCCAAAACTTAGCTCTTTTATCATTATCCGGGACAATTTTACATATTCTGACATCACACATTGACAGACTAAATTTCCATTGTGCCTGTTACTCTTTTCTAGAAAGTGGTAGCAAAAGGCATTGTATTTTTTTCAAAAAGCTGTATTAGACTTCAAGAAAGGAGACAATGGAGGGAAGAAAGACAATACATTAATATAGTTGCAAGTAACACCACAGAAGGATGGGTAATTGATAAATATTATTTATACTATGAAGAGCTTATTGTTGCTTTGCTAAAAATCTTCTTAATAAACTCTTCTGATTCCCCAGTCCATCCTATGTTAATGGGTTTACATGTTCACACCTGGAGCCAATACTCACTCCCATGGCCCAAAGAAGTCCACTTCTCTCTACTGTAGAGTTGACCTCAGTGCTTACAGTGTGTTCAAGGGCATGCCTCTCACAGGGTCATATTGTCTCACATTGTGATACAATAGCTACAACACTGTATTATTTTCCATACTCTTAAAGAGCTCACTCTCAAAAGATGAGCAAAGAAAACTAACAATACAGGTAAGAAAGTTGTGAACTATCTTAAGGGTTCCATCTGTACTTCCAGCAGTTCCATGCTGTTCTAGAACATCAGCTCACACACCATGCAGATGTTACCTGGGCCATTTGCTGGTAAAACATTTGGCTTCCAAATTAAGATCAAGGTTATTGGGTTCGTTCTATTTGCCCTTGGATTTTGAATGTTTGAATGTCCTCCTGTTCAATATAAGAGCTGACTCACCTCATTTCCTGATGTTCCTGCTAGTCTAGCCACCTGGATTATCTTCCTTCTGATGGGAAAGAGTGATAGTTGTCTCTGCATCTACATTCCTTTTAGAGGAATTTCTGACCTTTACCAAGTACCAGCTGACTATCTCAGGCTGTCCCTTTACCTAACACGGTTCATTTATACTGGCTTGCTTGGCCCAACTCCAGTAAACTCTTGCTCTAAGCCTGTGAGATGGGCTGATACTAAAATCAAAGTCTGATGCAAAACTCTTATGCTTACTTGTTAAACTCTGCTCCAAGATGCTAAGAATGTTCATGACGATGCCACACATTGGTGCCAGGCTGTGGATTGCTGGGCCCACAGAGTCTGGGTGGGGCTGTGGCCCTGAAGGAAGCTGCTTCTCTCAGGTGTCCATTCCTAGCATCCCTGCTTTTTACTCACAGTCCAGGCTGTGGCAGGGGTGGCTGCTGTGGGAGGCCAGGGGTACTCCAAATCCCCAGAACATCCAGCAGAAACATTAGGATTGCATCCTTGCTGGTAAAGGAGAGAAGAATTACTCTTAAACACACCTTTTTAAGAAATTAGATAAGAAATTAGATGTCATTTATGTATTTTTGCTACTTACACTTTTAAAATGCCCCTATCCACTCTAATTTCATGAAGGAGAACCATCCAAATTTAAGAACATCTTTCTATTACAGAATAAATGAGTGGCCATAATTTATGCTTATAAGTCCATCTCTCTCACAGGACTGGTGGCTTCAGCTCAGGAATAATGTCTGTTCATCTTTGCATACCAGCACCTGTCACAATGCCTGGCATAGAGTGGGGACTCAGTAAAGGACAGCAAAATACATAAATAACAAATACCATTGCTTATTTTTTATCAATATATCAGTAGTTATAACCTATTTACAAATAAATGAGTTTTTTCAATAATATTTAACAAACAACTACTATGTGTCTGACAATGTATTAGTTCTGGGGATGGAAACATGAAGTAGACCTGAGATGTCCCTGACAAGCTGTCCTCAGCCAAGAGTGAGAGAGGCAGCTAGAGGTATCTGCATTTAAGGTGGGCTGAGTGCGAACAGAGCAGTCAAGGCTGAGATGAGGAGCTGCAGCTCTGCCCCACGGAGAGAGACACAGAGTAACAAGGATTCCCAGAGGAGGCTGAGCATGCGCCAGTTTCCAGGACAAAGAAATGAAGGGGGGGTGTTAATGGGAAAGGAAGAAGCGTGTGTGAGAAGAGGGAGGAGGAACAGGGTGTGTAGAGAATGGCAGATGCATCTGGACACAGCACAGAGGGCTAGTGCTGGGGAGCCAGCAGGCAGGACCTCTGGAGGGTTTGGACCCTGCTATGAGGCTGTAGCCCTCACCAAATGTGTGGCCAGGGTGCATCACTAGCCCTGCGTCTTGGAGATGATGAGTTCAGGGGTGAGGCAGTGGCTAAAGGCAAGAGAAGTGGACAGTGACAGCCTGAGTGGGGGCCATGGATAAGGATGAGTCCCTGCTCCAAGGAGACCCTCATGGTACACACAGTTCTGGGACCCAAGTGAATGTGTGAAGTTGGGGATTCTGTGGCCCCATTAGTCCAATCCCGACTGTGCCCCACAGAGCCAAACTTAGCATAAAATTTTCTATATGAAAAGACAAACGTGACTCCCAGTTAAAATCTGGGCATCTTCTCGAACACATACTTAATAAAGACATTCTTTCCTTGTTTGTGCCATCCTTACTGCTGGCATCTGTGGACACTAGAATGTCTCTGCTTTATGAGAAAAGAGATTGCCACTTTGGGGCAGTGTGTGATATTCCCCAACCTTGGGCCACCACCTTGCCCTGGCTTATGTCACCTAGAGATGACGGAATGTTACAGCTGCACTGTTCTCTGCTGAGCTCGAAGGCAGAAATACCAGTGAGAGGGTTTGCTTGATTGAGGAAAGTAAAGTCACGCTTTAGAAAGCAGCCCTCGCCCTTCACATTATCAAGTGCATTGGAAATTACTGCAAATGTGGGATTCACAAGCATGGAGTCACACCTGATTCATCTGGTTCTTTCAATACTCCACTGCTTTATTCAATTCATGAAAAGTAAAAAAATTACCAAACCTTTATAAGAGCAAGATGCCCTAGAGATTCACTTTTTAATCATGGAAAGGCAAAATGGTCAGAGTTGTTATTGGTGTGGAAGTGAGAATATGAGTGATTTTTTCTTTTTATTTTTCCTTGCCTTTGATGTGACGTTTTAAATCCACTATCTGCATGAGTTAAATACATTAACATTTCCTGGTAGTGCCCTGATCATTCAGGCCTTCCCATCTGTAAAATGGAAATAATGACAGTGCCCATGTCCTGAACGTTCAATAAGTTGATTTGCGCACAGTGCTGAGAACAGTCAGCAGGTTTCCACTGTTATAAGCAATATCATCACTCATTAGACTCAGCTGTGATTAAAAAAGATCGAGAGATTCCATCTCTTTCACTCAGGATGGCAGGTTCCTGCCCAGCTCTGTAGGCTGGACTGAGATGCCCCAGAACTCAGCGGTTGCGGTGCTTCCACAGACCTACCCCTTTGTAATACTTAAGAAAATAGAATTTCCCTCCTCAGACTTCCAACGCAATAAGCACACTTAGTACAGGGATTCAAAGCTCCATCTTGCATGTATCCTGACTCCAGAAATTTTTCCTTTAGGCTGTAGTTTTTCCTTTAACCTGATATAGATACACAGATCAGAGCAGGGACTTAAAATAAGGTTTCAATGTGTAAATACATTGACTACATATTGAGTGGGAAGAAGATCCATGCTTAGATAATGCTATCTGCCATACAAATAGGGTCATGTGCTTCCTAAGGACGTTTTGGTCAACATCAGGCCCACATACAATGGCGCAACCAGCAGACTGCAATGTAGTGAGGAATTTCTACATCTAGATAGTCCAGGACTGCTGATGTCACAGCCATGCTGACATCTTGGCCATGCTGATATTTTAGCATCGTTACTTACATGTTTGTGGTAATACTGGTACAAAGACCTACTGTACTGCCAGTCATATAAAAGTATAACACATACAGTTATGTACACTACATAACACTTGATAATGATAATAAGTAACTGTGTTACTGGTTGGTATATTTACCATACTATAATTTTGCTTGTTATTTTAGAGTGTAAGTTTGCTGTAAATAGTATCTGTGTTATACCAGCAACAGCCTCACACACCTCGTGTTTACCATGTCTCTCAATGACATTTTCTCTTGTTCTTTATTAACCTCATGTTGTTTGTGCAGTGATATGCTGTGCAAGCTTGTAGCCCAGGAGCAATGACTACATCATGGAGCCCAGGCTAGAACATCAAGATTTGTGTAAAAGCCTCTATGATGTTCACACAGTAAGGAAATCACCTATCAATACATTTCTCTGAACTTGTCCTTGTTATTAAGCCATGTGTGAAGGCACAGGGGCAGTAGGATGCTTTATCTCTTACTGTTTTTTTCCTCCTTTTATGCAGTTGTTTGCTAATGTCTCCTACACATCCTCATCCAAGCCTTTGATTTCACGATCACATCAGAAGCAGCCAGCTTCTTAAATACAGCAACAGCATCACTTTTGTATCGACATCACTCAGTGACTGCAAACCACGTTGCTAAACTTGCTGTCTAAATACGTTGATTAAAGCCTTGCAGTTTTTCTAAGGCTGACTCACCTTTAATGTAGTATTTAGAGAAGACCTTCCAGGCTTATGTTCTTAACCAAAGCAATCTCCCCACGCTGTCTTTTTTTCTTTAGGACTTTTTAAACGTGACTTTGGGGAGCATCAAACATGAGCAGTGACACCTAGTGTCCGAATCTAGAAGGCACCCGGAATTACTCAATTATTATTCTATCTTCCTAGTTGACAGGTACTGAGGGTGCCAGGGCCTGTGAAAACTCTATTGAGTGCCTCAGCTCCTCTCAGAGTCATGTCATGTTTGTTATGTTGATACTGTTCTGCATTGTGTGTGTGTGTTGGGGCCGGGGCTAAGAAAGTGAGACCTGGAGCAGTGCAGAGACTCACCACCACTGCTCTTCTTCCTCCTTCCTCCAGATGAGAATAGGCACTTTCTTCTCGGCCATTGCCCTTAACCTCAGATGCAAAATCCTGCAGAAAGAAGAGCTTAGAGTTGGCCTTGTGGAGTCTCTGGAGGAGAGACAAGTCCCAGAGGAGTAAGGACACCCAGGGCAGGTGGCAGGATGCTCCCAGCAGGGATGGTGGCCTGGAGATGCACCTGGGGGAGGTAAGAGTGCATTAGAGGACACCTAGTGTGAGCTGACATAACTTAACCTTGAACTCAAATGAGACACTCCCTGGGAACACTTAGAAGTGGAGGAGGAGAGGGACCCCTTGGGGGGCTGTAGCCCAGCACCCGCAGACAGGGGCAAAGCAATGGTCACATGTTAAAGGTCCTGTTGTCCAGTTTCCTGCCAGCCAGTCCATCCCTGCAGAGCAAGCCAGCTTTTCTTTTCCAAAAGTGCCCCTGGTGATTAACAAAGGAACAGCCTCCTCTTGTCTAACACCTGCCCTTTTAACCCTTTAGGGAGATTTTGCTCATTTTTCCTCTTAAAGTTTCTTTGATTCCTATTAAAATAATTTTTTTTCTTTTGCTTCATATTCTCCCTTTCAAATAGTGGCTATTTACTGTGAGGACATCTTCCTCCCTATCCTCTTTTGAGCTTCACCCTGGTAATATTGTTCTGGATGGTAAGGAGTCCAAGGCAAAGCTACCACCTGACTATGAAAACATAGCATTCATTGAATTATGAGTGAGGGTCTTTGAGTGAATCCACTGCCTGACAGTAAGAGTTATAACTTTGAACATTGCAAGAAAACTTTTGGAAGACTTTCAAGGTACTAAAGCACTATTGAAAAATAAGTTATGATTTTTCATAAGTTATATGTATATAATTTTATATATATTCATTGTTGCACTAACATCCTAAAGACTCTATCTTTCTAAAGTATTTTTAAAGATGTATTTCTAAAGTATTTATGGAATTCTGCATACTCTATATAATAGCAAAGTTAATATACAATTATAACTCTATACCCAATCTTCTACAGAAGCACAAAACTAAACCAGAAGATTAAAGATTATATTGTTAATCTGTTATTTTATTTCTGCTGAGATGTAATTGACATATAACACTGTGTAAGTTTAAAATGTACAGTGTGTTGATTTGATATCTTTACATATTACCATGTGATTTCCACCGTAGGGTTAGCTACCACCTCTACCACTTCATGTAGTGATCATTTCCTTTTCTGTGGTGAGAATATTTATGATCTAGTCTTTCAGAAACTTTGAAGTTTATCATACAGTACTGTTGACTGTTATCACTAGGATGGGCATCATATCCCAGGACTTATTCATCTTCTTCTATTTGCAAGTTTGAACCCTTTGAACAACTATGTATGTTATGTTAAATGTGCATGGAAAAAATTAATTTGTTCATTAAATATTTATTGATATCTATCATAAGCCAAGCAGTACTGGATGCTGGGAACACTGGTTAAAAAATTAAAATCCCTGTTCTTAAGAAGTTACATTCTGGTGGTAGATACAGAAAGACAGCATTAGAAATCAATAGCCTAATGTTCTGTGCCTTATGTTAAGTGCTATGGAAGAATATAAAGCAAGGTCAGGAGAAACAGAATAACAGTGTGACTTGGGAGCAGTTAGGGAAAGCCTCTTTGAGGAGGTTACATTGGAAGAAATGAGGATGAACCATGTGAAAATCCAGGGCAGTGGCTTCTAGCACAAAATGAAGGTCAGGGGGCCTGAGGAGGGAGAAGGAATGTGAGGGCTGGAGACCAGAGCATGGGACAGCAGCCAAGAATGCGGTAGCAGATGCACAGACCACGTAGAGCCCTGTAAGCCAACTCAGAACTTGGGTTTTCTTCCTAGTGGTTGCTGAGCAAGGAGCTGTGAGGAAAAGACCAGGGAGCTGAGAGCAGCAGGGAGCCCTGGGGTAGAAGAGTCTTCAGGTCTTGCTCACAGATGGATGTGGTTCAAAGACAGGGTTGAACATGCTTGTGAGTCTTGAGGATCTGCTTATGCCATTTGCTGAGACGACACTCCTGGGAGGGGGAGGTCGCAGGGATGGCATGTGGAATGGAGGTTTCTGTGTGGATGGGTGGTTGGGTTGTCAGGTGTCTATCACACATGCCATGGGGCTGTCCCAAAGGCAGCTGGACAGTTAGAAGTTCAGGGAAAGGGCTGGGGCTGGAGATACGAATATAGGTGTAATCAATATAGTGAATGTTATATAAAGTCATGGGTCAGAAAAAATCACCCAGAGAGGAAATGAAGTGGAGAAAGAAGTACAAACCATAAAAAAGCAGCTGGAGGGGAGGGAGGAAACCAGATGTCTCAGGAGGACAGAAGAGGTGGAGATGCACACCCACATACGTCTGTATAGATGCACATGTGTGTATACATGTCTGGTAAATCATTAAATTGATGCATATGGTATTTCTCCAATTCTGTGCCAAGACTAAGGGGGAGTAAAGGATGTGGAGAGGAGCAGCAGTGACAACTTTGGCTTTGTTTATGGCTTAGCTGCAGAGTATTCACAGGTAAGCTCATATGTATGAAATGATCACAGAACAGCATGCGGTTAAGGTTTTCCAAGTCATTTGAAAGATATTACCTGACTTGGTGGTAAATTAATACATTTACAATAAATACTAATCAGAGGGACTAATTCAAGTATTTATTATTGAACACTAGAAAGTAATAGATATTATCTCAGTTCTTTCTTTTATTAAAATTTTCAAATGGAATATGTTCCTGTATCCTTTTCATCTTACTAATTGTTAACAAGGATATATTTTCATTACCCATGACAAGGAGATTTTGCTTGTCATGGGAAGTGTATCCTCGTAATCAAGAAAAGAGAGCTCTCTGCTTCCTCTTTTACTTGATATTGGTCGGAAGCCAGATTCAGCTTTGCTTTTTCTAAATAGAGTCCGTTAAGTAAAAGAGTCATTGGGGCTCAAATTTCAAACTCTTGTGGTAAGTGAGCAAATGGCTAAATGTGCACCTCTGGGAAGCTACAAACACGACAGAAGATTTTCTTGTTCAGTTGGGAGCACTCCAAGCCCATGTATGTCCAGCACTGGTTTCTAAAGAAAAAAAGCTCAGACAGTAAAGAGATGACACAGCTAACAGGAGCAAGTAGATGGGTTCTGGGGCCTTGCTGTTTGATTGCCTCACTGCAGATGTCTAATGGGTACAGTTGCTACACCAAGAGAAAGGTTAGGTAAGCGATACTGAGGGACCCTTGGGATCAGGGCTGTAGGAGTTTCGTGGATCCCAAAGATTCATATTATATAACAACCCTGAAAATTGTCTTCCAAAGTCTCTATACCTGCAAAACATCTACTTGGTCACAGAATTGTGACTAGCCTAACTCAAATGGATCAGTCAGTTCCTCTCATCTCATCTGTATTCTTGATTTTCTTATTGCTTCTCATCTGCATCAAAAGCTAAGTTTTCCTGAAAGAAAATTCCCATGAAAATAAAACAGGGTGAAATGAAGAAATAGGCTATATTAAATTATTTTAGGTATGCTATATCATTTTATTTTATTTTTTTACCCATTCAATAAGTAGCTATAAACATCAACATTGTGTACTTGGGGACTGTACTGGGACTTTCCAAAAAAATGTGAAATTAAGAAAAAGAAGTTTAAAGTTCTATACATCAGCCAAAGAGCTCTAAGAGTTGAGTCTTATAATCTATACCTTATAGATAAGAGCAGACATATAAAAACTTTTCTTAAAGGTCAGAGTGGCCTTTAGATTTGAAACTACTTGATTTGAGTGAATGTATTGACACATTCAAAAAAGTAGGGAAAGGTTGATTTGTCACAGAAGAATAGAAAGTGGAAAACCACAGAAGTACATATTAATGGAGTTTATCTAAGCATGATCCAACATTAAGAAAACATTATCCAACAGACAAAGTATTTTAGTCCTCTTGGAAAAATAATCCATAGTTTGGAGATAATGCTGGGAGGTACAGCCAACAAAATTCTATTTTTATGAAGTCACTGAAAATCACCCTTTGGTGAGTTGGAGTTTTCAAACTATTCCAGGTCTAATGATATAAAGCACTTACTTCTATTTGTATCCTTTGTTCTGAGTTCCATACTCACCAAGCGAACCTCTGATTCGGATGAACTGTGACACTGATTGGAATATCCCAGCTAATGCAAGACTTGCATTACTCATTATGCATTAATAACTTGAATTTTGTTCTATATATCAGACTCATAAACTCAATTATGGCGTCTGCACTGAGAGAGGAATTTATTTTGCTAACAAATTAGGTTTCCGACCTTGCAGAGGTAAGGGCTTGACTCTGGACCTGAAGGATTTTATCAAGGTGTATCAATCTACAAGACTCCTTAAAAAAACAGCCCCTTGACTTAAACCCAGCCAGCCACACATTCCCTTTTGCATTGGTATGACCTAGCAAGAAAGCTAGATCATCACTAACCTGCCAAGATAGATTATTGCTTTTTTCTGAGAGAAGAAGCCAGAACTTGAAGAGAGGGTCCTGGACACTCTGTGAGGGTAAAGGAGAGGAATGAGAGGGAGGACAGTAAAATACAAGGTGAGACTGGGAAAGGATGTGGCACAGAAACATGGAATTCATGGTCAGATCATTCAGAAATACATGATCAGGAAAAGGAAAAGGGCTGGGAAGAAGTTTTTCAAAACCGAGTGCTTAAAACAGGAGTGCCAATTTGCTAGAAGCAAACACAGGCGAGAGATTTATGTTGGCAAAATCCAGGGAATTTCTTGGCCAGGACCTTGAGTGACAACAGTACGTAGTTTGGACTCAAATTTAAGGACTTAACCCAGACTTAGAGAGAATGATACAGTTCTTCCAGAACCTAAGCAGAAATTAACGCAAATTGCTTGGCTTGGCGTTTATGTTGGGAAGTAAAGTGGTAAGATGTAACAGTGTAAGTGAGGAAGGGCCAGAAAGGAAGAGTAAACCCACAAGTACCTGAAACAGAATAATTAATCCTGTGTCAGATAATGTGAGATGATGGGACTGTGATTCACCTTTTATAGCAAATTGCATCAGGAAGCAAGGAAGTGGAAACATGTTGAAGGACACAGGCCAGCTCAAAGACAATCCTATTGGCCAAATTAAAAACAATCTGCCAGTGAAAACAGATGGTAATAATGATAATAGACCAGAGCCCACTGAATGAAATAAAAATTGCTAAGTCCATACCGGAAATAAGTGAATAAATTAGAAGTTTAATGAGGTACAGGATATTTACATGGTCTCAGTGCATGTCCCTGAACAAATATGTTTCCTACAGAGGATAAAACAGCAATCACAGTGGAGAATCCTCACAGACGTCAGCTTAGCCAGTGATGAAAGTGCATGTATGCTATAAGAAAAGTCAGAGGAGGTTTCCTGATCGCAGACAGTGAGCGGGGTGCAGCATGGGCATTGCTCTGGGGATAGTCCTGCCACCCATGCATAATCAGAATGAAACAGGGGACAAACCCAAAATGAGGAACATTCTATAAAATAATTGGCCTTGCCCTGACCAGTGTGGCTCAGTTGGTGGGGCATCGTCCTGCAGAGCAAAAGATTGCTGGCTCAATTCCCAGTCAGGGCATATGCCTGGGTAGAGGGCATATGCTCTGGTTGGGGTGTGTACAAGAGGCTACCAGTTGATGTTTCTCTCTTGCATCAACGTTTTTCTCCCTCTCTTTCTTCCACCCTTCCCTGCTCTGTAAAAATAAATAAAATCTTAAAAATAACTTGCCTTTCACCTTCAAAAGAGTAGGATGAGGAAAAGCAAAGGCAGACTGAGGAACAGTACCCAGTTTCTAGGGGAGAAGGTGGTGACAAAGCCAGTTCACCTCATGGTCAGCTGTTTCATGTCATGTAGGGCAAATGTGCCAGCTTGTAGGACACAGAATTCAAGTTTGTAGCAGCAGGTTGACAACTTACTCTCAAATAATTCAGAACAAAAATGGTTTTTGCTCCGTTTGCAGTTTTTCTGTGAGTTCAAAATTATTTTCTAAATAAAAAGTGTAAAAATGTAATCTTGTCCTGTATCTTGCATATACAGGTCCCTGATACAGTTCAAAGTTTATCTCATTTTCTTTATTGTGGTTGAATGCAATTTAAGTTAAAATATAAAATACCTAACAAACATACATCCAATATATGTTGTGGGAAACAAGAATTCTACTAGCTTTTACTGCTCTTTAATAGTCTCAGATGGTAACAACTTGAACACATCCTGATAGCTTTTGCCTCTGAGAGAAAAATAAATTGTAGACAATCTTCAAGGTAACACTTTTAGTCCATTAAAATCCAATTTGTAGCATGGAACGAACCCAATACTGTAGAGGAAACCACAAGTTACAAAGGGGTACCCCTCATATCCAGTAATTAGAATCCCCACCCCACACACCCCTCCAGGTACAACAACTTACCTTCTCTGAGTGTAAAACACTTCTTCCTCAGACTAGGGTACTTCACAACATGTCTTTTAAACTAAAGAAGCACCTTCCCATTGGTATTTTTAAAACCATTAGAATGGCTGGTTACACAAGTAGATTTACTAAGTATTCCTGTAAAAAGAAACCATTTTCAAGAGATAGCTTACATTTTACTTGTTCCATTAACTTAGGGGTCATTGATCCCAAACAGTAAGAGAATTACCAAAGATAAAATAAAATTAGAAAAAATAATTGATTCATTAGATATTTACTACCTCATTAGAATTCTCTGCAAGGTCTCCAGCTGGATACTGGGGTGGGGGATTCATGAGGGTAAGAATCACAGTGACTAAGCCGTCAGCCTCAGTCACCAGGAGCCTGTCTTTTGCAACCACATGCATCATTATTACACAGTTTACTGGCACTCAGGTACACTGTCAGAAAGACTACCACAGAATATTTTCAATGACAAAATCCACACCCAGAAGAAGAGAGGTATCCTAAACAAATGATCAAAATCAAGGAAACTTAGTTAAACTTCTCTCAGAACATGAGAGCATGTGGTCAAGTCTTCTGTGTGGTTACTAAGTTAATGAATAATGTTACTCCTTTACCAGAAAGAGCAAAGAGATCTCCCCACCCCATCTTTCTTCACCCAAAACAAATACAAATATACCAGAGTAATAGGTTAGAGTGAACATCAAGAGCCACCTTGCAAAATTACTTAAAGACTAAAGGACATAGTTAAGGGGAGATGGGTTTTGTCCCAGAAATGGGTGGGTTTATGGACCGCTTGTACATTTATCTAATGTCGCAGATTCTGGCCCACAGAAATCCCTATGCCATGGCAGGCATATGAATAAATTCACATGGAATACACTGGACTAAAAAATCCAGGACCATGCGACCCCTCTCCAATCATGGCGAGAGAGGCCACGAGGTATGCCCCATAGGCTTTTATTGTCCTTTCTTGGTCACATTACATCAGAATGGTCTTCATTAACTATGAATGGATTGTAGATTTACACGAGGTGGTAGCTGCCCAGGACAGCACATTGAAAGGATAGATATGCAAATGGAAAGACAATAGGCTTCGGGAGGAACTCAAAAGGAATAACAATATGGGTCTAAGGAAGCTAGGCATGCATTAGCATAAGTTCTTTTGATTCAGGGAGAGAGAGGTTTTAGCACGAGCAAGTTTTAAATCTAAGAAATTGACTATCTTGATTCTCCACGGAAAATCCCGCTGTCACACGCAAGGGGCCTGCTTGCTGTCCTACATTCCACTGGAGCCTTTCTCTCTTAGACGTGAAACATTAGGGCTACATTTCTCACGGTGAGAAGTATGAATTTCCTTTAATCTAAGACTCAGGTAAGTTTCCCCAGCCATTGACAGAAGACTGAGCTGCAGAGACTGGACAAGCTCTGTGGCCAAAATGCAGTGCAGAGTGGGCCATGCATCACCATGTCTTGGCAGCTTGCACTGTGTCTGCGAGCTGCTCCTTTCAAAGGACCTCTTGCTCTGAGTTGGCCAGCACCACATCTCATCAGTCCTTAGTCAGTTTATCATTAACATCACCAGTGAATGTGATGCACAACAATTCATTCAAGTTTAAACAGCCACTTATATCCTGAAGAATTCTTCGCCAAAACTGTGCGGGCCATTGCTGAGCATGGAGTATACACAGGAAGTGGTTATATTCTACCCCCACTCCCAACAACTGTCATATTGTTCATCTTACCAAAGGCATCATGAATCAGCAACATAATGGAAACCCAATTCTCTTTAAAATTGGAAACATTATCAACTTTTTATGAACTGGAATGATATCAAGACATTAAGCAGAATTACCCATTTAGAAAAAGGTATCCCAATTCTATCATTCTGGAAATGAATTTAAGTTCTTTTTTTTTTTTTTAAGATTTTATTTATTTATTTTCAGAGAGAGGAGAAGGGAGGGAGAAAGAGCAATGTATGGTTGCCTCTCACATGGCCCTCACTGGGGACCTGGCCTGCAACCCAGGCATGTGCCCCGACTGGGAATCGAATCGGGACCCTCTGGTTCCCAGCCAGCGCTCAATCCACTGAGCTACACCAGCCGGGCCTGAATTTAAGTTTTTCACAAACATCACAGAGAGACATGATCTATTTGGTCTATACAACAAGGGAAAATATTTCATACATTCTAACATTTGCCCTGCCAGCATATTTTCCCTCAGGTTGAAGAGGACATATTTCACGGGTTTTAAAACATGTGACATACTGTTTCCTGCTTGAAGACCCAGAAGTGCAAATCCAAGACGGACAAGTCAAGTCGGTTTGATTAAAGGGATCTGATTTTCTTGGTGCTCCTGAGGCTGGTAGCACAATGATACCTGCAAACTAGAATTCTAGAGAAGAATCACCAGTAGGGATTTTTGTGTCCTGATTGGTTTTGTTTTCTCTCCGAAGGCATGTTTGGGGTAGTCCATTGGTAACAGCATTTAGTGGAATGAGGCCCTCACTTGTCGGCCCTTCAGAGGCTGCGGTGGACGGTGATTACTCAGCAAGAAGGTGGCTGCTTCACCCTTGGAGGTGCAGAGGAGGGTGCGGAATATGGCCAGCTGTCAGCGGGAAGAGAAGACTGTGTCAACATACAAGGTGAGCAGTGTTAGTGCAGCGACCTGAGTAGAAAGCTGAGAAATATCACCTTCCCTCTGCCAGGAACTAAAAATATTGCAATGAAAATTGTCTAAGTTATAGGTCATACCTACCTGATAAAGCAACTCTTTTGCTAAATTCTCACCATTCTATAAATACGCTTTGAAAATTAAGTATATCAGCATTCTTTGTCTAAAGAGCAAGGTCATGAGAGGAAACAACATTCGGAGTGTTTAAGTGTACACATCCAGAAATCAGAGAGTGTCACCTCAAAGGCAGAATGGGACAGTGGAATGGGGCTCAGGCTTTCTGAGCAAGGACCCAGGTCCGGTTCTGCCACCACCTACGTGACCTTGGCTTCACTTTCCTCAGCATGAAGTGAAGCTTTGGATTAGGTCACCTCAGGGGGTGTCTTCAGCTCTTGGAATCACACTGAACACACTTGCAAGCTCCCAAGTATCACACAAGAACCATGTTCATCCTGGGACATTTTGATTTTTTAGTATTTTCCTTTAACTAGAAAATGTTGCTTGTTTTCAACATACTTGTGCCTTGTAAACAAATATCTGTGGAAAAAGCCTAAGGCCTTTCAACCTCTCATAATGTTTAAGCACCATTTAAGTGGCATACACATATTTCTCACCTAAAGGGATTAGTTTTTCTCATTACAAAAAGCTTACTTACCTTACAAACTTCATACAATACCCAAGTATCAATAAAAAAAATAGAAATTACTAGTAACCACATCACAAGATGTAACCACTGTTAACACTATAAAGTATTTTTCTATGTATAAACACACACACATATTTGAGATGTTTTATTACAAAAAATAAGCTTAACAAAAATGTTCTTTTGAAACTTTATTTTTTCTATATGTGGGGTATGAAAAAGTAGCTTTACAGTTGTGAGTATGCAAAACACAAAGTTTATTCTTCTATTATTATTATTCCATTATTTTCCATAAGAAAAACTGTAAACCTACTTTTGTTCCACCCTGTGCATATACATCTTTGCACATCAATAACTATAAATTGCTATCACTATTTTTAATTTCTGAAAAGTTTTGTATTATAAGCATGTTTAATATTGTTTAAGATTTAGCATAGGTCTATAGCAGTAAAATAAAGATAGGGTAAATGCCTTGAGTAATTTTACTGTCTTAAAAATGTTCACCAAGCTCTGGTCAGCATGGCTCAGTTGTTTGGGTATCAACCTGTAAAGTGAAAGGCCACTCCTGCACTGGTTCAGTTCCCAGTCAAGGCACGTGTGGATTGCAGATTTGGTCCCCCATTGGGCTGTGTGCGAGAGGCAGCCGATGGATGTTTCTCACTCACATTGATGTTTCTCTCCCTCTTTTTCTCCCTCCCTTCCCCTCTCTCTAAAAATAAATAAATATTTAAAGAAATGTTCACCAAAATTATATTGCCAGTTAAAACAAGTAAGTTTTTGGTATTTGCTTTGCTGTTTTGAGTGAGAACAAATCATTAAATTACTGAGAATGACAGCCTCCATTCTCTAAGCTTTGCTAGTCACTTAATCTCTAAGTCAAGCAAATTCAGACCAGGACTCATCAGTTAGGTTCTCACCATCATCATGAACCTAAACTATTTCTCACAGAGCATTTGCCAGGCTGGAAGGAAGAGGCAGGGAGGGTCCTTCATGTAAAAGGCAGCTTATAACCACACTTTGTGGAGATAAATTCAGGTTATGTACAAGCAGCTGTGCATTTCCACAAGTGATATTTTGAGGCATCCTTTAAAAGGATATAGGTTTGGGAAGGATAAGACAGTATGTACAACCTGTTGTACATTATGTTTCATTAGACCAAACCATTACAGCTAAAGCCAGATGAGACAGGTTATTCTTAGAAAAGTCAAGCAGCAGAAGCCACAAGGAAGACTCCCCCAGCTTAGTGCAGATCCCAGTAACCCTGGTCTGTGTGGAGCAGCCATTCCAGGTAGGAGGCTATGCAGGAATCCAGAGTTCCAAACCAGGGCACTGCCTCACCGGCCTCACAGAACGCAACCAGTCTCCCAGGGAAACTGAAGAGTCTCTCAAAATCCTCCCTCCCCCTTTCTGGCCCCCCTGCAAGCTGACCATGACCCCCTACCTCTCTGATACATTAGCCTCATGGGTCTCAGGCTGGAACTTCCTCTAGAACTTTCTCTGACCTGGTTGCTCATTTTGGTAAGAGCCCGAACCTGTCTTGATATCCCATCAAATCCCTTCCCTTCCTGACTCTGGATCTGCCTCCCACTTACTTAGCCCAGGGAGGTAGGTGCTGCATCTGCCAGTCTCTGCTCAGATTTGCTTCTCTCAGCTCTGGTGTTGATGGGTTAAAGGGACACTAAGAATCCTCCCTGTTCATGCCCGAGCCATGACCTTTATTGTAAGAAAGAAATATAGGTGTGCTGTCTCCCGGGGAGAACTGGCCCTTCTCCCCGGGAGATTAGTACTTTTAATATTTAACTGTTCCTTCGGAGAGAACTGGCCCTTTTCCCACAGGGACCTGTTGGTTAGTTAAGTCACACAAGGCCTTTGGCATGTAGCCACTTTTGTCTAAAAGATGTTTAATCATAGCCCCCAAAGTGAGACTTTGGAATCTCACCGGAGAGAAGGATGCTTCGTGCGGAACTTTCCCAGTGGGACCCCGAATGCTGTCTCTGGGATTCCCCAGTGTCTATGTTCGGGTGTTGGTGAATTCCTGTCTGGTGATGTATGGTCTTGATTCTTGCTTTCCCTTTGCTCTTGCTTAATGAAGTGCTTAGTTATTCAGCTTTGACTTGGGATTTTTATTGTCTGCATATCTGAACCTCTGAGTTAAATGGCCACAATCTTATACATGCCCCTTAATGGCACAGGTATCCCCTGCCACTGCCTTGCCTCAAAATACACACCTTGGCCAGTCTCATCCCTTCAGTGCCCTGGCTTCGTTCAGGCAAAAAATCTACCCTTCTGTCAATAAAGCAGACTCTGCATTCACCTGACTCTGGGCAGGGGCCTCCCCAGGTAAGCTTGGAGGCTTAGGTGGGTGTGACCTGTTTTGCTATTTTCTTTGGCTCAATACTGCAATTTTTATTTCCTTGTGTAGTAACCCCAGTAAACAGAAACACAGGGTCTGGCACAAGTAATGCCCCTCTTTTATTACAAAACCATAAGCATGTAATTCTGTAACATAACAATATCACACTCAAGCACACCATATGACATTTCAGGTGAAATGTTCAAATAGCTGTCCATCTTATATGAGACATGAGTATGGTACCCTACCAACCACACTCAAGCAAGTGTTACTTCTGCCAGACCCTGTACTCTTTTCTAGTGCTTTGTAAATAGATTTGTGTCACTCTGGTGCTCAAATGTCTGCCAAAGTTGAATCATAATAAAAATAAGCTCTATTATGGAACATGGTGGGCCAGGCACTGTGCTAAGTGCTTTACATTGCATTATCTCACTTAATCCACTAAACAATCCTGTCAATAATGTACTGTTATCCCCATTTAAAGATGAAAAACTCGAAGGACAGCAAGGAAGGTTTGCAGACAACCCATCTGGCAAACAAGCCACAGCACCTTAGTGCATCTCTAACTTTGTTCTCCACCCCGCCCCATTTTTCCCCAATCTCTTTTTATTTAATTTGTATTATGAAAACTTTTAACCATGCACAAATGTAGAATAACAAAGCATGATGAATCCATCACCAGCTTTAACAACTACCTATCCATACGTGGCCAAGTTAACATCATCCACACTCTCGCCCATTCTCTCTCTCTACCTCCTGCCTGCCCAACCGAATTATTTTGATGTACATTCCAAATATCATATCATTTCAGGTATAAACATCTCAAAGTAGAACTCTAAAACAAGTGACATTTCTAACTCTATAAAGCCCCCCAAAACAAACTTGTTACCATGGCTTCTGAGCATCTCTACCACCCAGTTCCAACTAACCTAGATTATCTCCTGTCACTTCCATACACATGTCCCACTCTCAGCCACGTCGGTGACAGGTGGTCCCCAAACACCTGAATGAAAAGACTTTGGGTGATTTAAAAAATTCAGGTACCTAGATCATCTCCCAGAGCTTCTGAATCAGAATGTCAGTTAAGGCCCAAGGATCAACATTCTGAAAAGCGTTCCTAGGTCATTCTTGCAGGCACTTAAGTTTGAGGACCTCGGGTATAGATTCACCACTTTCCCTTTCCTGCTGCTTCTTCTTGAAATTCCCTTTTTTCCTGATTCCCTCCAGCCCATAATCATCTTCTGACCAGCCCACATACTAGGTCTTTCATGATGTTTTTTCCTGATTTCTCCAATGAAAATCATCTCGCCCCTTCTTGGCTTCCTATATACCTATATTCTCTTCCAGTACCAGGAACAGCCATGTTGTCACAGTTTTTATGCATTTCTTTTATCTTCTCTGTTAGATTATAAACTACTGGAGGACAAAGTTCACTTTTTAACACCTCTTTGTATATCTTGCATGAATTAGCAATTTTTAAACAATTTTAGAGTTAACTTGTACTGCCTCCTATAGTTTAGAAATTTAATTTCAAAGCTAATTACACAGAGTTTTATATGTTGAGTCAAAATTAAAGTTCAAGTGAATGAATTATTTCCTCATTTCATAACTAGTCTAAAGATGCAGAAGTAAAGAAAAACATTCTTAGGTCATTAATTATCACTAATATGAAATATAAAATTTTACTATTAAAAAAGGACATTAGGAGTTTTGCTTCCAGATATGCTGGACTAAGACCCTGCAGACAACCTTCATGTAGAAAACAACTCTAAAATCAGATGTGGTGCAAAAGCAACTGGCTGCTGGAACTGTAGCAGGAACACAACCACAGGTACTCAGGAGTGTTCACACTCAGGGAAAGGAGTGGTGGGAGTTACACACTGAGTTCCTGTCTCTCCAGTTTATCACCAGGAGCTGGGTGGAGTCTGCAATGGGGACAACTGTTTTACACAAAAATGAGCCAGAGGGTGATCTCCAACTCTATGCCTACAAACCATGCATGGCTGAACTGAGACAAGAGCTGCAGCACAAGAAAAAAAATTTTGCAGTTCAAGCCTAGCCAGGAAAATTATGTGCTAACACCAAGGAAACAATACCCATCAGAGAAAAGTAACAGAATCCAGTATCTCTATATCTTAATATTGATAGTACATAGAATACAATAAAAAAATCACTCAACATAAAGAAAGTGGAGCACATTCTCAAAGAAAGAAAAATTAACAGAGTCAGACACAAGATGAACCAAATTAGAAACTTACAAGGGTATTAAATTGGCTACATGAAATTAAACAAAGCATCTTTTTTAATGCATGAGAAACCTCAGCACAATAATGGGAAGTCTCAGCAGAGAACAGAAATAAAAGAAAACCAAACAGAAATTTTAGAACTAAAAATATAATTTTTAAAACAAAAAGTTCACTGGATAGGCTTAACAGTCATATTGATATGCCAGAGGAAAGTAAATGAACTTGAATACAGAAATTATCCACAGTGAAGAACAGAGATAAAAAAAAATTTAATAGAGGTTAAGGGATGATATTAAAAGGTTAAATATAGGTGTGATTAAAATATCAGAAGGAAAAGAAAGAGAGAATGGGGTACAGCATACATAAAATTTAACTCATAAATAATCAATGACTTAAATGTAAAAGCTAAAACTATTACTTAATGTAGAAAAAATATTTTGTCATATATAGTTAGGCAAACTTCTTAAACAGAGTTATTCTGCACAAACTATAAAAGATAAGTTGATAGAATGGATTTAATTAAAATGAAGAACTTTTCCTCTTCAAAAAATAGAGTAAAAAAAAAAAGCAATCCACAGACTGTGAAAAATCTTTTACAAAAACTTGTATTGAAAAGCGGGTTTTTCAGAAAATTAAAAATTGAACTGCCTTTTGACCCAGCAATTCCTCTGCTGGGATTATAACCTAAGAACCCTGAAACACCAATCCAAAAGAACCTATGCACCCCAATGTTCATAGCAGCACAATTTATACTAGTCAAGTGCTGAAAACAACCTAAGTGCCCATCAGTAAATGAATGTATCAAAAAAACTATGGTACATTTACACAATGGAATACTACACAACAGAGAGAAATAAGGAGCTTCTATCCTTTGCAACAGCATGGATGGAACTGGAGAGCATTATGCTAAGTGAAATAAGCCAGGTGGTGAGGGACAAATACCATAGGATCTTGCCTTTAACTGGAACCTAATCAACAAAACAAACAAACAATCAAAATATAACCAGAGACATTGAAATTAAGAACAATCTGACAGTAACCAGAGGGGAGGTGGGAGAGGATAATGCGGGGAAGTGGGGAATGGTTTTCAGGAACAACTTTAAAGGACACATGGACAAAACTAAGGGGAGGACAAAACCAAGGAGAGGTGGAAGCAAGGGAGGGAAGTAGGGATGGCTGGAGTGGGGGGGGGGGGTTTAAATGCAGACAACTATAATTGAAAAACAATAAAATAAAGTTTAAATAACTTTTAAAAAGATAAAAAAGTAATGCATAACTTTAGCACCTGTCCCCATCTGCTGAATCAAAATCTGTATATCTTCACTGAACAGGATTTCCAAGTGACTTCTTTCCATAATGCAATTTGAGAAGCAGTGTCCAACTCATCCTTTATTACAAAACTTAAACGTTATGTTGTACCATAAAGAAATAAAAATATTGAAGCATACCATTTAAAAAAAAAGAAAAAAGGGGCTTTTATCCAGATTGTACAAAGAGCTCTTGCAACTCAATAATGAGATGACACATAACCGAATTTTAAAATGAGTAAATGATTTGAACAGATACTTCACAGGAGACTATATGCATAGCCAATAAGCATATGAAAAAATGCTCAACATCACTAGCCATCAGATCAATGCATCTTAAAATCACACAGACATACTAGAATAATTAAAGTTAAAGATGGACAATACCAAGTGCTGACAAGTATGTGAACCAACTAGAAATCTCATTACTGCTAAGGACAGAAGAAGGAACAGCCCTTTAGAAGACAATATTGGGGGGGAGGGGTCCCAAGATGGTGGAGAAGTGAATAGAGGTCATGCTAACCTCTTCCCAGGACCAATCTGGAATTACAACTATATTGTGAGGAAATCACCTGGAAAAAATAACTAAACAACAGTGAAAGAGAACCCTTATAACCTCGGACAGACAGAGGAATTATCTTCAGAACAAACTGACTATGAAGGAGTGCAGTGGAGACTCGAGAGGGCTGGCTGGACACCCACTGGCAGCAGCGCTAAAGGGATACTTAAGCAGCCAGTTGGATCCCCCTGAGAAGTGTGGGATCTAAACCCTAAGCTGGGATCCCCAGTCTAGAGCACCAGAGCCCCAAAAGTACACAGATAACATCCAGTGGTAAAAAGCGACAGGGTTGCTCTCTGCCGGAGACGTATGGCTGGAGATGCAAAGAGATGTTTAAAGAGCCAACACACAAATTTTCATTTGCAGCCACTTACCCGGGGCTCCAGCAAAAGTGGGGGCAGAGTGGTCTAGAGAAGGCTGAAGAGAGATGGGATGGAGGCTTTGGGGAGAGAGCTGAGAGAGTGGATTCCAGGATCCCAGTGCCAACTCATCCCTCATACGGTCAGCAGACTACTTGCTCAGGCAGAGCCCCCGTGCCCTCTACAGCAGCATGCTGAGGGGAAGCAATAGCCACCACCCCCCCACCACCCAGAGATATTCTGCCCCAACCTGCCCCAGCCTGACTGCTGAGTGCAGTCTAACTAGATTAACAACTGAAGGAGACAGCCACAGACAATAGACTCCTGGATGTCTCAGACAGGGCCAATATCTGACATCACCACAGGCAGATCCAGAAATAATAAACTGTGGTAAATACTAGATGCTACCAAGGCAAAATCCACCATGGTCTTCTCCATGATTTGTGATATTTTCTCTCCTGCATAGCTTTTTAACATTCATTTCTTGTCCTTCAAGTTTGTGCATATTAAGTCACTAGATTTTATATTATAGTTTATTTCAATTCATATATTTTGCCTCTCCCTTCTGTTACCCCATTTTACCTTCTACTTTCCCCTCATTATTTTCATTTAAATTTTGTTTTCTCTCCTGCTACAACGTTTCCATTACACACTCTTACAATCTGTCCCCCAAACAGCCTCTCAAAACCAATTTTCCCCCGGCTGACGTAGCTCAGTGGATTGAGCGTGGGCTGTGAACCAAAGGATCGCAGGTTCGATTCCCAGTCAGGGCACATGCCTGGGCTGCAGGCCAGGTCCCCAGTGGGGGCCACATGAGAGGCAACCACACATTGATGTTTCTCTCTCTCTCTTTCTCCTTCCCTTCCCCTCTCTAAAAATAAAATAAATAAAATATTAAAAATATTTAAAAAAAACAATTTTCTTGTCAATAGTTATCTCACATCCTTTTCCCCATTCTTAAAATACCCGCATTTTCTCTCAACATTTAGCAATCTTTGCACATTGGTTGTGAATAGGGTAGTTGTCATTACATTTTTTCAATTTTATCTCTAGATATTCACTAATTTTGTATTTCAATATCAAATTTTATTGTTCCCCTCGCCGACTCTTTTTTGCATCTCAAATTTTAATTTTGCCCTGTCTAGCCTGTTTTTTATTTCTTCTTTTTCTCTTTCATCCTGCTGTTTTTCCTTTCTTCTCATTTTTTCTTTTTCCTTTTCATCTCAAATTTTAATTTTTCCTTGTCTTAGCCTGGTTTCCATTCCTCACTCAGTATTCCCTCTCCCTCTCTCATCTCAAAATCACTTCCCATTCCTCTAACATCTCTTAAGCTTTCCTTTCTTTCTTTTCCCTCTGTTATTCCCATCCCACCTATATTAATTTTAGCTCATTCATTGTTGATAGTGCTGTGGTGGATCTTTCTCTCCAATAAGTCTCCTATATTTTTATTATTTATTTAATTTTTTCCTTCTTTTTTCTTTCTATCACTTTATTTTATTTCAATATCTGTTTAAACCTAATACTATACATGTCCCTCCTCTACTAAAAACTACCTTCTTCATCCCCTTTTCTATTTATGATATAAATTTTAGTTTGTCTCTCTGCATTGCTCTGATTCCAAACTCTTATTCCTACTCCTCCCTCTACCCTCTCAAAATCATTTTTCTTTTACTAGGTCATCTCATATTCACTCTCCTTTCCAATAATAGTCTTAATCTCTTTACATCCTTATTAATACTGGTTCATTTGCTGTTGATAGTGGGATAGAGGGAGGGAGTTATTTTTGTGGGTGTAGGTTTGTTTCCTGGGCTTTGTGGGGTTCTTTTCTTTTCTGGCAGCACCTGCACAAGAGCATACAAGACGTGGTGGGTAGAATGACCCTCAGTCAATCAGCTTGAGGGAAGGACCCACCAAAGAGTGATCCAACAACAATCAAAACCCAATTACATCCAGAAAGCCAACATAAATGGTATAAAAAGCATCCCAAGAACACAAAGTTCAGGAGATCAAGAAAACTGCACCACTGAATCACACAGGTCTCCTACCATAGAAGTTCACACCACAAACTCAGGGAGTCAAAACAGATAAATTTAAGAAGAAGAGGCAAACAACAAGAGTCTCCCCCCAAAATGGGAAGGCAAATAAATAAGTCCCAATCCAAAAGAAAGTAGGAATTCTCAGAAACAGTATTAAATGAAATAAAGGCAAGTCAAGTATCTGATATTGTGTTCAAAAACATGGTTACAATAAGGCTCAATGAGCTCATTAAGAATTACCAAAAACTACAGGGAACTTATTGCAAACTACATTAGCATGAAAAAGTACATAGAAACTGCCAACGAGAACCATGAGGAAATGAAGAATACAATTTCTGAAATGAAGAACACAGTAGAAGGAATCAAAGGCACCTCGATGACGCAGAGGATCAGATCAGCGAGCTGGAGGACAAAGTAGAAAAAAATTCCTAAAAAGAGCAAGAAAAGGAAAAAAGACACAAAAAGAATGAAGAGGAGTTAAAGGAACTGCAGGACAACATGAAATGTAATAATATCCATATAATAGGGATACCAGGAGAAGAGGAGGAGCAAGGGATAGAAAACATGTTTGAAAAAGTAATGATGGAAAACTTCCCTAATTTGATGAGAGAAAAAGTCATACAAGTCCAGGAAGCACATAGGGTCCCAATCAGGATGAACCCAAACAGGCTGACTCTAAGAAACATTTAATTATGATTAACTATTTAATCATAATTAAAATGGCAAAATCCAAAGACAAAGAGAGAATCATAAAGGCAGCAAGGGAGACATAGGAAGTAACATAAAAAGGAGCTCTCATAAGGCTAGCAGCTGACTTTTCAACAGAAACACAAGCCAGAAAGAAGTTGAAAGAAATATTCCAAGTAATGAAAAGCAAAGGCCTGCAACCAAGAGTATACTACCCAGCAAGTCTCTCAATTAAAATAGAAGATGAAATAAGGAGTTTCCCAGACAAAAGAAGGCTAAAAGAATAGCCCTCCAACAAACCAGCACTACAAGATATGCTAAAGGCACTGTTTTAAGAAAATAAAGAAAAAGAGAGAGATGGGGGAGAAAACAGGTACAAACAGGGAAAATGAATAAATACCTATCAATAAACCATAAATTTAAATGGATTAAATGCTCTGATCAAAATACATAGGGTAGCTAAATGGATAAGAAAACATGACCCACACATACACTGCCTACAAGAGATCCACCTCAGAACAAAAGACCTACGGACTGAAAGTGAAGGGTTGGAAAAAAATATTCCGAGCAAATGGACAGAAAAAAAAAAAAAGTCAGGATAACAATACTTATATCAGCCAAAACAGACTTCAAAAGAAAGGCCATAAGAAGAGACCCAGAAGAACACTTCATAATACTCAAGGAAAGAATCCATAAAGAAACATACATATTGAAAACATATATGCACCCAACATAGGAGCACCAAAATACATAAAGAAAATCTTGAAGGACTTCAAGGAAAATATTGACAGCAACACAATTATAGTATGGGGTTTTAACACCCCACTGTAAACAATGGATAGATCTTCCAAACAAAATATCAACAAAGATATTGAGGCACTAAACAATGTCCTAGATCAAATGGACTTAACAGATATATATAGAGTCTTTCATCCCAAATAAGCAAAATACATATTCTTTTCAAATGCACATGGAACATTTTCAAAGATAGATCAAATAATAGGACACAAAACAAGCCTCCACAAAATTAAGAAAACTGAAATCATATCAAGCGTTTTCTCTGACCACAAGGGACTGAAACTAGAAACCAACCTCAAGGAAAAAACTCAAAAACACTTAAACTCATGGAGATTGAATAGCATGGTATGAAAAATGAATGGGTTAAATATGAGATCACTTCTGTCAAAAAGCTTCTAGAAACAAATGAAAACAACACATGACACTCCAAAACCTATGGGTCACCGTGAAGGCAGTCCTGGGAGGGAAGTTCATAGCGAAACAGGCCTACCTAAAAACCATAGAAAAATTTCAAATAAACAACCTAACCCCACATCTACAAGAAGTGGAGGAACAACAACAAACAAAGCCCCGAGTGAGTAGAAGGAATGAAATAATCATGATCAGAAGAGAATTAAATGACATAGAGAATTAAAGAACAATTCAAAGGATCAATAAATCCAGGAGCTGGTTCTTTGAAAAGATAAACAAAATCAACAAGCCTTTAACCAGACTCATCAAGAAAAAAAGAGAGAGGACCAAAGTAAATAAAATCAGAAATGAAAGAGGAGAAATTACAACTGATACCACAGAAATACAAAGGATTGTAAGAAATTACTATGAACTGTATGCCAAGAAATTTGAAAACCTGGGTGAAATGGACAAATTTCTAGAAACATAATCTTCCCAAACTAAATCAAGAAGAAGCAGAAAACCTGAACAGAATGAGAAGAGCTAGTGAAATTGAAGCAGTAAACAAAAAACTCCTGGCACACAAAAGCCCTGGAACAGGCAACTTCACAGGAAAATTTTACCAACCATTTAAGAAAGAGCTAACCCTGATCCTTCTCAAACTATTCCAAGAAGTCCAAGAAGAGGGAAGACTCCCATACCCTTTTTAGGAGGTCACCATCATCCTGATCCTAAAACCAGACAAAGATACAAGAAAGAAAGAAAACTACAGGCCTATATCACTGATGAATATAGATGCTAAAATCCTCAACAAAATATTGGCAAACTGGATCCAGTAATACAGTAAAAAGATCATACACCATAATCAAGTGGGATTCATCCCAGGGATGCAAGGATGGTACAATATTCACAATTCAATAAACGTAATACATCACATAAACAAAAGGAAAGACAAAAATCACATGATCGTATCCATAGATGTGAAAAAAGCATTTGATAAGGTACAGTACCCATTTATAAACAAAAATATCATCAAAGTGGAAGTAGAGGGACAATACCTCAACATAATAAAGGCCATATAGGAGAAACTTATAACCAACATATACTCAATGGGCAAAACCCAAAAGTTTTCCCACTAAGATCAAAACAAGTGTGTCTGCTTTCACCACTTCTATTCAACATAGTATTGGAAGTCCTAACCACAGCAATTGATCAAGAAAAAGAAATAAAAGGCATCCAAACTGGAAAGGAGAAATTAAAACTGTCATTGTTTGCAGATGACATGATAGTATACACAGAAAACCCTATAGACTCACCAAAAAACTACTCGACCTAATAAGTGAATTTGGCAAAGCAACGCTATACAAAGTCAATATTCAGAAATTGAAGGCAAATTTGTATACCAACAATGAAATATCAGAAACAAATGTCAGGAAGAAAATCCCATTTGCTATAGCAACAAGAAAAATAAAGTACCTAGGAATAAACCTAGCCAAGGAAGTAAAAAAAGGCCTGTACTCAGAAAACTACACAACACTGAAGAAAGAAATTAAGGAAGACTCAAATAAATGGAAGCATATACTGTGTTCATGGATTCTAACAATTAGCATCATTAAAATCTCCATACTACCCAAAGCAACTTATAGATTCAAGGCAACCCCTATGAAAATACCAATGACATATTTCACAGGTAAAGAAAAAACATTTCAAAAAATTTATATGGAACCATAAATGATGCTGAATAGCCGCAGCAATTTTGAGAAAGAAGAACAATGTAGGAGGGATCACAATACCTGATATCAAACTATATTACAAAGCCATAGTAATCAAAACAGTCTGGTACTGGCATAAGAACAGACACACATACCAATGGAACAGAATAGAGAGCCCAGAAATAAACCCAAGTCTCTATGGTCAATTAATATTCAACAAATGGGGCAGAAATATAAAATGGAGTAAAAATAGATGAAGATATCCCTTCAACAGATGGTGTAGGGAGATCTGAACAACTACATGCAAAAAAATGAAACTTGATCACTGACTTACAACATATACAAAAATAAATTCAAGGTTGATGAAAGACTTAAACATAAGCCATGATACCATAAAAGTCCTAGTGAAGAACACAGGCAGGAAAATTTCAGATATTCCACACAGCAATATTTCCCCCAATATGTTCCTAAAGCAAGGGACATAAAGGAAAGAATAAACAAATGGAATCTCATCAAAATAAAAAGCTTCTACACAGCTGAAGAAAAAATCAGCAAAATGAAAAGGGAACCAACCGTATAGGAAAATATATTTGCCAATAATGCCTCAGACAAGGGTTTGATCTCCAAAATATATAAAGAACTCACATGACTCCACACTAGGAAGACAAACAATCCAATTTAAAAAATGGCAAAGGACTTGAACAGACACTTCTCCAAGGAGGACATACAGAGGGCTCAGAGGCATATGAAAGGATGCTCAGTATCAGAAACCATCTGAGAGATGCAAATCAAAACCACAATGAGATACCACTTCACACCAGTCAGAATGGCCATCATAAACAAATCAACAATGGCAAGGTTGTGGATAAAAAGGAACCCTAGCTAGTACACTGTTGGTGAGAATGCAGACTGGTGAAGCCACTGTGGAAAACAGTACAGAATTTCAAAAAACCAAAGATGTAACTGCCTTTTGACCTGGCAATTGCACTGCTGGGATTATAATCTAAGAACCCTAAAACACCAATTCAAAAGAATCTATGCACCGCAATGTTCACAGCAACTCAATTTACAATAGCCAAGGGTTTGACGAATTCTAAGTGCCCATCAGTAAATGAGTGGATCAAGAAACTGTGGTACATTTACATAATGGACTACTACAAAGTAGAAAGGAAGGAGTCCTACCCTTCTCAACAGCATGGATGGAACTGGATAGCATTATGCTAAGTGAAAAAAGCCAGATGATGAAAGACAAACACCATATGATCTCACCTGTGGAACCTAATCAACAGAACAAACAAGTGAGCAAAATAGAAGCGGAGACTTGGAAATAAAGAACAACCTGACAGTAACCAGGGGTTGGGGGAGGGGAATAACAGGGGAAAGAAGGGGAAGGGTCATCAAGGAACACGTATAAAGGACCCATGGACAATGAAAATGGGGGCAGAGGGAGGACTGAATGTGGAATGTGTGGGTGGGTTGAGCAGGGGAAAGTAATTGGGTAAAATGGGGACAACTGTAATTGAATAATAAAAAAATGTCCTGTAGAAAAAAAGAAGACAATATGGCAGTGTCTTATAAAATCAAGCATGAATTTACTTAGTAATGACAGTCCTAGGTATTGC
Organism: Micronycteris hirsuta; assembly: GCA_004026765.1. NCBI lineage: Eukaryota > Metazoa > Chordata > Mammalia > Chiroptera > Phyllostomidae > Micronycteris > Micronycteris hirsuta. Next base: position 29,262 of record PVJI01001877.1, read on the forward strand.
AACAAGACACCTAGGTATTGCAACAACACACTTTTCTGTGTGGTCACAGAAAAGTGTGTATGTCAATTATTCCTAATATATAAATATGGATAGCTACATTCATAACATCTCCAAACTAAAAGCTACCATAATGTCCATCAATCAGTAAATAGATTTTTAAAAAAAGAGTTACTAATATTCTATGGTAATATTCATACCATAGAATATTAGTATCAAAAATAAATAAATCGGGTGAATCTTTAAAACACCATACTGAGCAAAAGAAATCAACACAGAAGTGTATATCTATATGACTCTATTTGAATAAAATTCTAGTGACAGTATCTCAGTGGTGTCCCAAAGCCATGGGTGAATGGAGTGCAAAGGGATATGAGGAAACCCCCTTGGCCAGGGATGTATTCTTTATCTTGATTGTAGTGGTAGTGGTTGCTTTATTGCATAGTAATACACAATAATCACAACCACAAACTGGACACTGAAATTCATGAATGTTGTTATATGCAAATAATATCACAACAAAATAAAAGAATTTTTAAAAAAGAAACCTAGAATTAAAGCCAAGTATCTTGCACATTGAATTTTGGCAGATTAATAACCCAATGTAGATAATTTAGGATAACCCCAAAGACACTTGGCAAGAAAAGTTAGCCTGCCAAAGAAAATTACAGATCTGTTACCCAAAGTGTCAGAAAACAGAGTATCTGTTCCCTGGCCTGGCAGTTAAATCAAGCATTTTTCAGTTAAGTGACTCTGGGGAGAAAAATGGACTTGAATCAAGAAAAAGAAGAAGAAAACCATAGAATCTGCCCTTTAGGTCAGTGACTTGACAAAAAAGAGCAATGGGAAAAAACTGGCACCAATTTACTAGAAAGAGGATTTATGGTGGGATTAAGAAATTTAAAAAATGCCGTGGTTGGTGTGGCTCAGTGGATAGTGTGCTGTCCTGAGAAGCAAAGTGTTGCTGGTTTGATTCCTAATCAGGGCAAATGCCTGGGTTGTGGGCCAGGTCCCCAGTAGGGGACATGTGAAAGGCAACCACACACTGATGCTTCTTTCCCTCTCTTTCTCCAGCCCCTTCCCTCTCTCTAAAAATAAATAAGTAAAATATTTTAAAAAATAAATAAATTAAAAGATGACATTTTCCATCACCTTCAATAATAAAGAGCTGCCATCATCAAGATTAAAAATCATGCTCTGGAAAGTAATTCTTAAATCAGTGGCCTGCACAAAAAACATTTTCATTTTACTTTATATAAAAGAGTCTGGCAACGGAATAATCTAATTAACCCTCTTGTGTTTTGGATTTTTAAATGTATTTTTCAGAACAGTTTTAGATTTATATAATTATTGCAAAGATAGTACAAAGTTTTCTCGTACACCTCACACTCAATTTATTCTATTATTACCATCTTATATTAGTATGGTACATTTTTAAAATTAATGAACCAATATTAATCTTATCCTTAACTGAAGTTCACCCTTTATTCAGATTTCCTTTGTTTGTACCTAATGTCTTTCTCTGCTCCAGGATCCCATCAGGAAACGACATTACACTTAGTAGTCATGTCTCCTTGAGCATTTCTTTTTTTTTTTTAATTTATTTTATTGATTATGCTATTACAGTTGTCCCATTTTCCCCCCTCCACTCCCACCCACCCCACACCCCCTCATTCCCCGCCCCTTAGTTTTTGTCCATGGGTCAAACACATAAGTTCCCTGGCTTCCACATTTCCTATACTATTCTCAACCTCCCTCTGTCTGCTTTCTACCCACCATTTACGCTGCCTATTCTCTGTACTTCCTCCTCCTCTCTCTGCCCCCCCATTCCCCTGTTGATATCCCTCCATGACTTATATAAATCCCTTTAACATTTCATATAATAAGGGCTGGGTGATGATGAACTCCTTGAACTTGACCTTATCTGAGAAGCATTTTATCTGCCCTTCCATTCTCAATGAAAGTTTTGCTGGATAGAGTATTCTTGGATGTAGGTCCTTGCCTTTTATGACTTGGTATATTTCTTTCCAGCCCCTTCTTGCCTGAAAGGTCTCTTTTGAGAAATCAGCTGACAGTCTTATGGGGATTCCTTTGTAGGTGATTGTCTCCTTTTCTCTTGCTGCTTCTAGGATTCTCTCCTTATTTTTAATCTTGGGTAATGTAATGCTGATATGCCTTGGTGTGTGCTTCCTTGGGTCCAACATTTTTGGGGCTCTCTGAGCTTCCTGAACTTTCTGGAAGTCTATTTCCTTTGCCAGATTGGGGAAGTTCTCTTTCATTATTTTTTCAAATAAGCATTCAATCCCTTGGTTTTCCTCTTTTCCCTCTGGCCCCCCTAGGACTCAGATGTTCGGACGTTTACAGATGTCCTGGAGGTTCCTAAGCCTCTCCTCATTTTTTTGAATTCTTGTTTCTTCATTCCTTTCTGGTTGAGTGTTTTTCTCTTCCTCCTGGTCCACACCGTTAATTTGAGTCCCAGTTTCCTTCCCATCGCTCTTGGTTCCTTGTACATTTCCCCTCATTTCTCTTAGAGTATTCTTCATATTTTCATCTAATTTGCAACCAAATTCAACCAATCCTGTGGGCATCCTGATTACCAATGTTTTGAACTGTGCATCTGATAGGTTGGCTATCTCTTCGTGGCTTAGTTGTATTTTTTCTGGAGCTTTGATCTGCTCTTTCATTTGGGCCATCCTTCCCTTTCTCTGAGCACCTGTTACTTTAAGGGGAAGAGCCTTAGGTGTTCACTAGGGCAATGTAACTCAGGTCGTTTTGTTGTAACGCTACCTGTGGGGGCAAGGCTTGAAACAATACAATGATGCTTGCTCTGCTCTCCACCGGCTCCCAGTCACCTCGCACGACACTCACAAGCAAATCGGGCCCCTCTGTGAGCCAAGCCAGCTCCCGGGTGGGTGGGCCTGTGCTGATCTAAGTCCCTGTGGGTCTCTCCAATGAACTCTGCCACAATGATGGGAGTTCCTCCCGCCGCCACCTCAACCCCCACAGGTGTTTTCAGTTGGTGGTTTGAGGCTTTATTTCCCTGTGTTTGTGGGCTGCTTCGTTTGCTCCAATCCCCAGCGTTTCCTCCCGGTCTATCTGCTAGAGAATGAGGGACCGCCTGGTCTCCCAGTCTCAGCCTGGTGGGTCCAGGTCGGCCAGCCTCAGCCTCTCCTGGCAGCTGCAGCGTTGCCCCCACTGCTCCACAAACCTCAGGCTTGCCGAGCGCTCTCCTCTGAGGTCCATCCCACTTACCAGTCCAGATGAATGAGCCTTCTCCAATTTATTGGTTGTGGGACTTCCAAACATTTGGATTTTCTGTCAGATATGGTTGTTTTTTGTTTTTAAATTGATGATTTCCCTCTTTTTGGTTGTACGAGGAGGCGTAGCATGTCTACCTACGCCTCCATCTTGGCCAGAAGTGTCAAGCATTTCTTTATTATGACAATTTCTCAGACTTCCCTTGTTTTCTGATGACATTGACAGTTTTGAGGAGTACTGATCAGGTATTTTGCAGAATGTTCCTTAATTGGGCTTTGTCTGATGTTTTTCTCATGGTTAAAAGTTCAACCCTTTATTCTTATATTGTTTTATCTTTTCCTTTATTTTTTCTTAAAATCATTATAACATCACATTGTAATAATTTGGATTATTACTCATAATCATTTCAATCTGATTACAAATAAAAATGTCTGGACGTGTTTCTGCTACTGTAGGTTTAAGTGAATGCTTGAAAGTGAATTATCAATCACATTAAAGCTCTAAAATTCAGCTATTATTTTATATACCGTATTGTACAAAAACCAAATTAATAATTAACATTAACTAATTGAGCCTTAAAAAAGATACAGTAGTGAATCCACAGCCAGGCAACCATAATTTCAAAACTTGCAAAAAGTTATTCTGGATTGGATTAACTTTATGCATTTTAAGAAACAAATATATATTTTGATATATCTCTTTCAAATAACGGGTGGATTTTTCAAAAGTTATTTTCCAAGTGGTTTTAAGGAATAAAGATACCCTTGAAATATCAGGAAAAACATAACCCCTTTATTGTTACTGTCTTGATATTATAATGTTTTAACTGTTACTATTTCTCTAACTCTTCAAATTTAACAATGAATTGTGAAAGTAAACACTTTGGCACATGAAGGGGCGAAAATAAAATCCTTTAGTAAGGCCACTGACTCAGTGACAGGTCATTATTATCATTATACGACTCACTTTCTTTAAACAGAATAAATTCACAGGAATTTCTGTGTCAAACTCTGGATTTCTATCCACACCTCTGTAAAATGTTTAAGTATGTCCCAGGTATTATTTTGCTTTTATCCTAAAGACAATGTCAACAGAATTTGCACATGTTCCTCACACAAGGGGAAATATTCCCTCACAATCCTTGGTAAAGATCAACTAGCTCTAGACTTTGAGGAAAAATACACAGGTAGGCAGGTAGGCCAGCCCCAAACAGAAGGGCTTTATTAGCTGCAAAAATTACTATACTATGTTCTTGCTAAGGTTTTGCATACGTAATTCAAAAAGGAAAAGAAAAAAAAAAACAACCTACTAAGCACAGCATCCCAGGATAGATAGCATCCACCTGTCAGGTGGTTAGTCACAGGATTCCTATCTCCTGAGCACAACCTCTGAGCACAGGCATCCTGAGCCAGAAAAGTGAGTAGAGAAGTGTTTTCACAAGGAAAGCACAAGGGGCCACCCATAGCCTCTTAGTAAATGCTTAATGCTCCTAAGGCAATCCCACAAAAGCTATGTCAACAAAAGGCAAAAAATCACATAGATTTCTTCTTACACTCAGCGGGGAACCCATTTCTGTGGCTGCTCTCACTGTCTATATTCTGAATGTGAAACCTGTAGGAGGGGCAGGTCTAGGGATGAGGTCAAAAGGAGAATGCCACCTTTTAAGAGCAGCATCTCTCCTGATTTGTCTTTTATATCAGCTTCTTTATATCTCAAGCCAAACAAAAGGAAGCAGAAGCAAACAGTGATGCCTTCAGCGGGGTGCCTCACTTCCACCAGTGGGTCCATGGACATGGCATCTCTGAGAGGTGGGGAAGAAATCACCAAATCCCAGAAGGTCAAAAAAGAAAGGGACGTAAATCTCATCTGGCGCAACCACCATTTAATTAGTGAGGGGAAAGCACAGGCTTCATAGCACAGCAGAAATAAGAGAAGGATTTAAAAAAAAAATCAGCCCAGTTTCCTCTAGGGCAGCGATTTTCAACTAGTGTGCCACAAGAATGTTTAAAACACGCAATACCTGACAACTTAGTCAGGGTCACTGACCTCCTTTCCTTTAGATCGTCAAATAAAAAAATGACAACACCCAACACAAAAATAGCCATTCAGTGGGAATGAATAAAATTACCTATTTTTTGTCAGATTGGCAACAAATATATTTTTTGGTGTATTGCAGAATTTTACGAATTTGTTTATGTGAGTCATGAGATGAAAAGGTTGAAAATCGCTCCTCTAGGGGATCAGATGATCCTGGAGAAGTGGTGTACCTGTTGAGAGCTGATATTTATAGGTTGTTTTAAAACGATCCACGTGACACTCTCAAGAAGAGGTGGGACCGTAAGAGACCCAGGGTAAGTCCAGTAATCCCAGGATGGAGGAAGCAGACATAATGGGTCAAAATTCGTGAATCGAGTTTGTTTACCCTGGGGCAGAAAAGAGAATGCCACAGATTATAATGGGAAAATTTTCCAGAGACCTCAAAAACATACATTCAATGAAATATAATTTCACTGGAATTTATTCATTCATGGAATTATTTAGTGCTGCCTTTTGTATTTTAAAAAGAGAATCTGCTTTAATCTAAAAAATTTAGAGGAAGTCAGGCATCACTTAGATTTATTGAAAAAGACAAGATTTGTTTTCATATAAGTGGTTTTAAAATGTGTTGCAGCTAAAGGCTTATTTTGTAAAACTCCAATAACAGAAACTAATTATGCATAAATAGATTTCAGGAGATAAATGGAAACAGATTACTTCTGCTCTATTCCTCAAGGTTGCTCCAACCTGCTCCAAAGAAGGCAGCACACATGCCACCGCAGGCCTACATTTTTATAAGGAGGTTAGAAAATTCAGCATAAAACGGTGAATATATTAGTCATTAGTCAGCAGGAATTAATTTTACCTTTTCTTTAATGGAATCCAAAATTTCAATAATCTTTTGTAGTTGGGGATTAAATTCACCAATCTGAAAACATGAAATTTTATAAGAAGTGGTTACTGTCTCAGATCAGGTCTGAATTATTCCATTTCAGTCACTATTTTTAAATTCCTTAAAAAACAAAACAAAACTAAACTAAGCCAACCCAGGACAAACAGTGATTGTTCTATAATGAAACTCTCTTTTTACCTCTGGCCTTATCCTGCTTAAAGAATCTGAACAAGATAATATTACAGGACTTCTTGGCCAAACTACGTTTCACTCCCAAACTGGTAGTAACAGCTTCCTATTTCTTCACCTTTATGAATGTTTCACATGCAGGTGACCTTGAGAGAAACCTGTCTTAGGAAGCTCCCATCATGCCCGCACTATGAAACCAGGTGTGACTTTCAGACCCTCCATCCAAATGGACTATTGTGACATCTAAACATTAGAGGGAAAACATCTCCCACATTCATCCTAAAATGACTGGAGGTCCTGAATCAAGGCAATGTGTCATTCTGAGCAGAATTCCTCAGAAAAATATAGGTACTCCTTTCCCATCAGAGTGGGTGTTGGAATAAAAAGGAACACCCTACAAGAATGTGGTCCCAGTAGTAGAGTGGCCCCACCCACCCACAGATGTGACCACAGCGATACCTGTCTGACCACATGTGAATAAGACACAAAAAAATGCAAAAAAATGGTCATTGCATTTGGGACAATAAGCCATTGTGGTCAAACCAGTGCTTCAAGAATTAGGGAGTTAAGCTCCACTCTCCCCTGTGTCTCTAAATGTTGTGCAATCAAAAGAAACTAGAATAAAGATTTCCTTCTTAGGGACTTAATTGGTCCTTTGGTCACTACTGTTGTTGCTGCTAGTCAATAAAAATGATCAATGGACATCAGGCGAGATCATAAGACAAAGCTCCCAGGGTAGTTGTGGGCCTTGAGATGAACCATAAACATATAGAATTTTAATATCCACTTCACAAGGAAAACATTAAACCTAGGATGAGTTTGGTATTAAAAAATGGTAGAATGTCTGCTCCATGACTGTAACTCTATCCAACATGGTTGATTAATTATTTAAAATGCAACCAGTGGGTTCTCACCTGTAAAAATACTCCCAAGACAGCTAGTCCATCAGGCTCATGAGCTGCCTCCACGAAGCTGGGGTATTTGTCAGCATTCCAGTGAACGATGTGGAGCTGGAAAGGAAGAACACAGCTTAACTCCAACATTATTTTTTTAAACATTTTCAAAAACATAAATGTAAATGAAGAAAATATATAGATGTTCTGGGGCTGTGCATTTATATGCATAATATATTACAGACAGTCATGTCTACTTTGTTGTTTAGAAGGGCTCCAAAGCTTCCCACCATACCCCTGGAGCCCGAACAATCTGCAGCCAATGTTCAGAAGTGACTTAGGGCTCCCGCGTGTCCCACACCCAGGACTGCAATCGGGCAGCCTGAGATCAGACCCCAACAGTGGCAGAATCAAGGCTGAGGGGCAGGTGGGGAGGTCTGTGGGCACCAGGGACAATCCTGCCATGAGGATAGTGCCAGTGGTTCTTGAGATTGCTCATCACTGCAGCTGAAGACTTTTTATGGCTTGAAAATGTGAATTCCTCATAAGAGTAACTATTTTAAGCAGTATTCACACACTTACTACCTTCTTGGACTATGTTCAGATTCTTTACTAAGGTCATATTTTAATAGGGAAAAAGAGGCTTTGGGTCTTAGAAACAGAAGTGTCAGAGGAAGAAAAGGAGAGGCAGCTGGTCCTACTGAGGAGGGGGGAGAAAAAAGAGGAGGGAGGCAGAGGGGGACCTAGAACTCTAGAAAAGTGGCTTCACCAACTTCCAAACTCATCCCCAGTGCATCTGGCCTCTGCCAAACCCAAAGGTGTCCCACATGTCCTCCCACCATACGCAACACAATAACCCGAACATATGCAAAAGTGGACAGGCTGCAGAATAACGTACAGTAAGGCAGATAGCCACTCCTGGAAAGTCTGCATTCCTGGTCAAGGGAAGGACAAACTGAAATGGAAGCCACAGGACAATGTGACACACCCCGATGACATGGCCATGCTGTCCAAGGACCTGTGAGAGGGACCAGTTTAGAGGAGATATCCTTCAAGTGACTCCTCTGATCCTTCAGGGAGGAAACATGAAGGGCTTCAGGCACAAATCACCTTTCTAGCTAACTGTTAGAGAATTTAGCATACTCAGACATGTTTTTATCCCGTTCTTTAAATGTAACTTTACATCTTATGGAAATATGGGGGATTTCTGAATAATAAAGAATGACCATAAACAGTGAACTATAAAACTATGAAACAGTGGATACTCCCCACCCCAAACAGTGGAGGAAGACTGGCCACCCAGACAGAGAGGCAGTGGTTTCCATCTTTGCAAGTTGTGAGATACTGGGAGGAAGAAACCCTGAGACACTGGATGATGAAACACACTCCAGTCAGCTCACACGGAATGGGTAATACTCCACTAGGAGGGCCAGGAAAGGACGTCAATGTTGATACCCACGCACCAGCGCACTTGGTAAGAGATGACACCACAGAGAGAAACATGGGAAGCAACTCCTTACTTCACGACCATCACTGATTAGAAAATGAATATGTAACCAAAGAGAGAAGAACCTATATATCCTTCCACTGGTTCAAGAGCAACAACTGTTTGAAACATTATGGGAAGCTAGAGCCAGAAAAATCTTTTGTTTGTTTTAAATGAGTCCTTCTCTCTCCCACACACCTTGCTTAACTGGGTGCAACACCTTCATAGGAGCTGGTGTAACTTCCATTAGCATTTGTGTTTGAATTGAGAAAGAGCAAACTCACATTTCCTGACTAACACTGACAGCTGAAGTGATTTGAGCTCCAGGACAAGAAGTTATTGTTGCCAATGCAAAAATAGAAACGATTAAGATTCTCCCCTATTTGAAAACAATTTCTGAATAATAGTATCATTCAACTTGAGTAATTTTAAACTGTGTATTGTTGACATATAATATGCTTAGTATGCCAAAAATCACCATAATGTTGAAAACATAGTTTTACACTCAACTATATATTTAACATACTTATATATATTAGGCATAAACTGTAATCAGATAAAGTTCCAAACATGCTGTGACTGTTAGCTTACTTTTCCTAGATGTATAACTCTTGGAATAAAGCTTTTTAGGATTTACACCCTGTCAATCTGTCTGTAGCATCACAAGGCATCAGATTCGGCTCCAAATCAAATTTTTGTAAGTTACAGCTTTAAATGGTTTTTTCCTTTTGTTTTTTTTTTTTCTTTGTCTTTTTGTTTATTAAGAGGACATACCATGATGATGGTCCTGAAGTCAGGTACAAAAGTAGCTGGAAAAACTGCTTCCACAACCTTCTAATCTTGTCTCCAGAGTTCTCAGTTAGTCCAGCCTCTTCTCCACAGAGAGCTAGTTGTGTTTATAATATGTAGAGCATAGCACTGTCACTCCCCTGCTCAAAACCTCTCATTGTCTTTGTCCTGCTACACTAAGAGTGAACCCTAACAGCTCGCCCGGCCCTACAAAGCCAACATGGCATGGCTCCACCTATGTCTCTAGGACATGGCTATGACTTCTCCCATTAATTCCAATCCTAGAAGCCAACAACTTTGTCTTCTCAAAAATGCCAACCTCATTCCTGCCCAAGAGCACCTGTACCTACTATTCTCCCTCTTGCTAGATTTTCTCAGAGTGGCTTCAGCTCATTCAGTCTCAGTTCACATAGCATCTCAAAGGGGCCCTTCCTAAGGACTCAGCCTCTCTACAGGATCACATGTTAATGCTCCTGTCAGAGAATTTACCCTGTACCATTCATGTGATTACTGTCCGCCTGTAGCAGCATGCCAACCCTGAGCTATCACCAAAGTTCCTCCCTCTCTAGCAGCATCCCTATTTCACAGCATATACCTGTCTCCTTCTGTCACCCTCAAATCCTATCAACCAATGAATCCCATGAATGTTGCACCTCTCAATGGCCATCTGGCTACCTGCACTGTCACCTGGACTCCCCCAGAGCTGTGATCATTTTTGCACTTCAAAATACCATTCAGATTTTTAAGTGCAAAAATAGGCGTGATTTAAAGACAGTCAGTGACTTAGTACAGTTCACAGCCCTACCAGCCTCAGCCACCGAGCCTCTGCCTTACCCACTGTGGTCTGTGCTCTGGTCACACTGCATTCTCTCCTTCCAGTGTATGGGCTCTCTCCCAGCCCGAGCCACACACGATTCTGGGCAGGCCCACTGCTATCTATCCCACTGTCTGCCTCGCTCCTGCTTCTCCACAGGAATGTATGTATCCCTGACCATGCCTACTTCTGTTAGGCACTCCCTTTGGGACAAGCATGGTAAGCTGGGCAAAGGTTGGGGATGAGTGGGATGCCAATGAGTTCTTAGAGTAAATGAAGGAATGCAGGAGTTCAGAGACAAATGAATTAATGAGAGGAGAAAAATCCTCTAATACACATTAAAGCCCAGTAAGCAATTCCAGTCTAAGCCTTACCCACTTCAAAAGGAACATCTACAAAGAGTCCTCACAAGTTAGAACTCTGAGCCTCTGGGCACAATTAGGATAATGGGGTCATTCTTGGGAGACCATGTCAACTCAGAATAATGTCCCTCAGTGTCCACATTCAAGTATGTGGAAGACAGAACCGCTTTTTCAGAGCTGCTTCGGAAAATGACAAGTCAGTGACTCAAAGCCAGCTCTTCTGCCCCACAGAGGTTTTGAGGTGTAGAATATGTTAAGTTTAGACACAACACTTTATAAAGCAAACATGAAAACCGCTTGACAATATAAACTGAGGCACCATACGGAATCAGGGTCCCACTTTCCACATTCTGGGCACCTCTGTTCATTGTCACAGAGCAGTTCCCATACTGGGAGGCTCTGGTCTCAAACAAAGTACTTCAGGAGGCAAATGGACCTTTGGTTAATAACCCCAAACAGCACATGTACATGTGCTACAAAGGAGGGTCTAACTCCCAAGTTCAGTAACCCTGAGAAAACGAAGGAACGCTGAACCTGCCTAGATGGCTCTCAGGCCATGCTATTCTCTCTGAAGTAGCCTTGACTGAGTCATATGATAATTCACTTCTGTCTCAGTCTCATGGTATAGTAAGGGGTTAGCAGTATCTAACTGTACTAAAACTTGAGCATGGTGTGATTTGTCTTTTAGCCAGAGGATTAGAAAAAGTAAAATATACTTAATGTATATAATCATAAAGACAAGGGATAACTTCCCAGTGAAAAAGAAGTCAGAGACACTTTATTGTGTTCTGTTTTACTGGCAACTAAATGATTGACAGATATCCTATTTCATACTTATAAATGCAGAGGTAATGGAGGGTTGAAGAGTTTGTGTCTGTTTTTTTCCCCAAGAGGAACTTTGCCACTTATTATCACCTCTGTAATACAGACTTCATATGATATAAGCATATATCTGTGGACCAAATATGCGCAGTTGGGCCTAAAACAAATCTTTCTCTCCCTTCTCACTGGCCTTTCAGGAAATAGGACAGACTTTGTAGAAAGACTGTACAGACTTTGTACAGACTTTGTCTGTAACTGGTATCAGACAGACCTGATGCATCCTGGATCAGTTACTTAATCTCCCCCAGTGTCCAGTTTGCTCATTTTTACAATGGGTACAAGACCTCCAACTCTCAGAGTTGCTCTATGGCTCAGAAGGGCCACTCACAGCTCTTACACTGACAAACTTTTATACTAATGGAATGAAGCAATTTCATAGACTGCAATACCTAATAGGCTCAGGACCTATTGGGGGTCAGGCAAGTCATTCTCCATGTCCCTTTCCTCCCACCAGAGAGGCCAGCTCTGAGTCATGAACCTGCATTGGATGGCTTACCTCGGCAGCATACCTCACTCCATCTACCATATGCTCAGAGCCGTGGTCATCAGCAGACCCCCAGTGCAGGTGAAATTGTCGCAACCTGTATCTTCCAGTGAGAGGACCTCCATGTAGAACTAAACATGAAAACATTTTAAATTGTTAGCATGATAAAGTGTTTCAGTGTGCTCCCCAACCCACAACATCTCCCTGAATTGCTCAACATGTCCACGTCCTCCAAGGAATGTTTTACAAATGTGCCATTGAGTTTGCTGACAGGCATCCAACTTTTAGGTGTATGAGGAATGAAAACAAACGTTTTAAAAGGTGAGAGAGCTCAAAATACACATGTGTATGGAACATGTTAAGGACTTTTTCTGTTTACTGGAGGACGTCAGGCTCTGTGCATAAGGACGTGATGTGCAGGGTGCATCCTAAACGCCATGGAGCAGCCTAGCTCTCCGAGATGGCTCACAGATAAGTAACTTGAAAGGCACGTGTTCCTAAGTGATGGCACACAGCACGGATGCAGTGGTCTTTAAGTGAAATCAACACATTGGTTGTCCTGTTTTTTCTCTTCTGTGACACAATAAGATCTGAGCTGAGCCAGGAAGTCATCCTTTTACAATAAAACCCAGATTAGATGGCTCGAGTAATCAGTGTGGAATTGACTTTGGGAGAAGACACAAACAAGCTGGCTCTGGAGAAAGACCATGGTACCAAAAAAATACACATCATCAGAGGAAAGTCCAAGCATCAGGGATGATCTCTGGCAAGCCTGCTTTGAATTCAGAGTTTAAACTCAAATTAGCACAGCTCTGCTTAGTTACGCAGCAAAGCTTGACTGACACTTTACATAACTGGACCCCACATGTGAGTGTTTCCTCTAAAATATCTAACCTGTGACCATGACCAGAAAATGCCTAATGTGAAGACTACCTCTTAGAGCAGGACTTTGCACAAGGTGGGGAAAACGAGTCAAAATATCATGGTTAACTCAGCACTGATTTTGAGATAGTTTGTAATAAAACAGTTAAACTATGGTATAAAATAAAAAATGGTGGCAAAATTATTTTAATGAGAATTATTTAGTGTTGTCAAGGGTCAATTTATTTATCTTATTATCCAGCCTAGATGAGTAAATATATATTACTGTCTCCATCTTAAGTCTAAAAATAAGAGATCATTTCTCCAAAATCACACTTGGCATATATACTGAGTTCATTTACCATTTCATTCAGAATTTTTAAAAAATCTATTTCAAATAATGCACTCAGATAAGAGGTCTACAGAGGTTGAGAAACCAGAGTTAAATGCCACAAAAGATTGGGGAACATGTAATATCTTAGTAAAAGGGTCATTGTTATTTGCTAGATGCCTCAAAGTTCAACAATATTGTGAAACTAGAAACATATGTGGTACTCTATTGCATTTGACTTATTCCTTTTTTTATCATTTATTTAAAATTATATTTCATTGATTATGCTATTACAGTTTTCCTGATTTTCCCCCTTTGCCATTCTCCATCAAGCACCCACCACTCCCGTAGGAAATTCCCCCACCATTGTTCATGTCCATGGGTCATGCATATAAGTTCTTTGTTTGCTCCATTTCCTATACTGTATGGTACATCCCCATGGCTATTCTGTACTATCTACTTGTACTTCTTAATCCCCTCACCTCTTCAACCATCCCCCACCCCCTTCCCATCTGACAACCATCAAAATATTCTCCATATCCATAATTCTGTCTCTGCTCTTCTTGTTTGCTTGGTTTGATTTTTAGATTCAATTGTTTCCAGATATGTATTCTTGCCATTTTACTGTTCATAGTTTTGATCTTCTTTTTCTTAAATAATTCCCTTTAACATTTTCTATAGTAACATGTTGGTGATGATGAACTCCTTTAGTTTTTTCTTGTCTGGGAAGCTCTTTATCTGCCCTTTGATTCTAAATGCTATCTCTGCTGGGGAGAGCAATCTTGGCTGTAGGTTCCAGCTTTTCATGACTTTGCATATTTCTTGCTAATTCTTTCTAGCCTGTAAAGTTTCTTTTGAGAAATCAGCTGACAGTCTTATGGGAACTCCTCTGTAGGTAACTCTCTGCTTTCCTCTTGCTGCTTTTAAGATTCTCTCTTTATCTTTAACGTTTGGCATTTTAATTATGATATGTCTTGGAGTAGGCCTCTTTGCATCCATCTTGTCTGAGACTCTCAGTGCTTCCTGGACTTGCATGTCAATTTTCTTCACCAAATTAGATAAATTTTCTTTCATTGTTTTCCAAGTAGATTTCCAGTGTCTTGCTCTTTCTTGTCTCCTTTCCAAAACTCCGATAATGAGAATGTTGGACCTCTTGAAGTTGTCCCAGGGACTCCTTACACTATCCTTATGTTTTTGGATTCTTTTTTCTTCCTGTTATTCTGATTGGTTGTTTTTTGCTTCCTTATGTTCCAAATCATTGATTTGTTTCTCAACTTTATCCACTCTACTGTTGTTTCCCTGTAAATTGTTTTTTATTTCAATTAGCGTACCTTCACTTCTGACTGGATCTTTTTTTATGCTGCTAAGGTCCTCACTATGTCCCTTGAGCATCCTTACAACCAGTGTCTTGTACTCTACATCTGATATATTGCTTATCTCCATTTCATTTAGCTCTTTTTCTGGAGTTTTGATCTGTCCTTTTACTTGGGCCATATTTCTGTCTCCTCATTTCAGTAGCCTCCCTGTGTTTGTTTCTATGTATTAGGTAAGCTGCTTTGACTCAGTGTCTTGGTAGTGTTGTAACAGGGTACAGCCAAAAAGTGGGCCCAAATAGGGATTTGTAATGGGGTCCAGAACTCAAGGTGTCCAGGAAATATTAGAAAAATATATATAGGATGTCCTCACCCCCACAAGTTTGAACTGGGGGGGGGATGGGACTCCTAGAGCATTGCCATTGAAAGCTGTTTTGTATAGCAGCAGCTTTGCAGCTAACCTCTGGCATGGTCATTTGGCATATCTATAACCTTTAACTGGTTTTATAGATATGTTAAATAGCCATGGCCATGCTTTGAGTCAGGGGGATGGAAGGGACAGACAAGATGTAACGGGGAAGGAGAGGAACACACTGCTTTTGGCGAGAGGGGAGAACCCCGTGGCTTTGGGGCTCCCTTTGCCATGCAGCTTAGGAAGCTGGGAAGCAAGATGTAGCAGCGATGCAGAGCTCTCAGCAGTTTGGAAGAATGCAGGAGAGACGCCGTGGGAAGAAAGACAGGACCACGAGGCTTTGGAGGAGTGGGGACCCCTCGGCCTGGGAGAGAGAGAGGACCATGTGGCTTTGGGTGGCTCCTTTTGCCACGCGGCCTAGAAAGCAGGAGAGACTTTGCCTGGTGAAAGGACTCTTGCTGGTGGGCCATGAGAAGGTGCCACATAGTTTTGGATTAACTGGAGATCCTGGTGGCGACACAGCGGATGGTGTCGGAACCGAGGGTCTGCCTGAATCACGGACTTCTACTTCTTTTCCTGAGATATGGTAACCCAGACAGGGCAAAGGGGAGAAGGAAGGATTGTGTGTGTTTGTGGGTATTCTAGAGAACTCTAGTATTTTAAAGGAGACATTAAGTCATTATACTCCAAACCTGTATAACTTGAAAATAAATAATTCCTTTCCTTTTTGCTGTCTCTGGCATTGAGAGACGTCTTTCCTTTGGTGGCGAGCATAACAAACCTGGTGCAGGGTTGGGATATCGTTGGGTGTCCCCGCCCTGCTCTGTAATAGTGTGGCCTAATGTATGTCCTATAGGGTCCAGTGGCACAGCCTCCCCTATCACCCAAGCTGAGTACTCAAGGTGTGCCCTTTATGTGGGTTGAGTACACCCTCCTCTTGTAGTTGAGCCTTGGTTGCTGTTGGCAGATCAATGGGAGGGATTTACCCAGGCCAGTCAGCTGCAAGGATTGGCTGTGACCACTTACCACCACCCTCTGCCCTCCAAGGAGAATCAGCTGTGCAAGGGTAGGGTGGTGGTGCTCTGATGTGGTATGTAGCACATTGAAGCACATACAAATCAGTCCACTGGATACACTGGCCCTGGGGTTTCCTGGGTGGTGCAGGCCAAGGTCAGGCCCTTATCTGAGTTTTTCCCACAGACACCCTGCCTGAGCTATAAAGCAATCTGAGATGGCTGCTAGTTGTGCTGCGCTTAGAGATTCCCAGGCAAAGCCAAGCTGTGAATCTAGGCTGGCTTCTGCTAGTCCCAGGCCTGGGGCTCACTGAGGTCAGCTGTTGCTTGTTTGAGAGGATTTAGAAAGTTGTGTGGCATGAGCCAAGATCAGCCATTCTATGGAAAAGCAGCTTGGGTGGGGGTGGAGTCTCTGGGGATCTCCAAGGTGAATCAAACACTGTTAGGAGGTTGATGGAATCTCAGATATGGCACCAGCTTGCCGGGTAGGGTTTAGAAAAGGGACAATGACCTCTGCTTGTCTTCTTGCCAGATACTTCATTTCTTCTGGTAAGCTGGTGCCATTTAAGCTGCTACCATGGTGCTGCAGTTCAGCGGGAGTGAGTCTGATGTGAGTCCATGTGTGGATTCTTTAAGAAGAAATTGTGGGGACTTATCTTCCTGGCACTGCACCCTGGCTGAGGGGCCTGGTATGGGGCTGGGACTCCTCGATCCTAAGATATCCCTCTTGAATTTTTATCTACCATATTCGGTATGGGGCCATTCTGTTCCACATCTGCACCCCTCCTACCAGTCTGGATAGATGTGGTTTCTTTAATTCCATAGTTGTCAGATTTCCATTCTTCTTGATTTCTGGCAATTCTGAGTGATTGTTTTTGTATATTTTAGTTGTAATTTTGATGTGGTTGTGCAAAGAGGTGAGCCATATCTGTCTATGCTGCCAGCTTGACTAGAAAACTCTCATTTGACTTTTAACATTGTTAGTAACTTGCAAATTCTACTCATTTTCTGAAACTACATTGTAGTCAGCTGCCTTGAATAATAAGCAAGGCTGGCAACACAATCAGAAAAAAACTAATTTAAAAACCACCACATTCTCGCCCGGCTGGTGTAGCTCAGTGGATTGAGAACGGCCTGGGAACCAGAGGGTCCCGGTTAGATTCCCAGTTGGGGCACATGCCTGGGTTGCGGGCCAGGTCCCCAATGAGGACCATGTGAGAGGCAACCATACATTGCTCTTTCTCCCTCCCTTCTCCTCTCTCTGAAAATAAATAAATAAAATCTTAAAAAAAAAAAAAAAAACACCACATTCTCTTCATACAGCTTCTGTCTATCTCATTAGGATACAAACTCCTTTGAGGTGGATCTATCTTGTTCCTTAGTATCCTCAATACCTACGACAGGGCCCAATCAATGAATACACTGGCATAAGTGCAAGGTTGCTACTGAAGTGACCTGGGAATCACCAAAGAACATACTCTAGGACCAGTGAGTATAACGGTGAAGTACAATCTAATCACTTCTTATTCCAGAACTAGCAGTGTAGCCTCAGTATTTTTTTACATGTGAGATATTATAAACAGTATCCAACTATGATTGTGGGTGGTGTAACTTTATACTGAAAGCCTTGGACTACTTCTGCATGATCATATCTATGAGCCCATTACATCAACCATCTCTACTAACTCAGATTCAACTGAGGGCATAAAAAAAAGGCATTGCATATATACGAAAAGCGAGGTCCCTCCTCCCCACAAAAGTTGAAAATACCAAGTGTTAATCTTTCTTTGCACATTTTTTTTATTTTTTTTTTTAAGATTTTTATTTTTTTATTTATTTTTAGAGAGAGGGGAAGGGAGGGAAAAAGAGAGGGAGAGAAACATCAATGTGTGGTTGCCTCTCACATGGCCCTCATGGGAACCTGGCCTGCAACCCAGGCATGTGTCCTGACTGGGAATCGAACCGGGACCGCTTAGTTCCCAGCCTGCGCTCAATCCACTGAGCTACACCAGCCAGGGCGTCTTTGCGCATTTTTGCAATGCTCTGAATAATATGAATCACTTTTACAAATTTGATAAGTATGAGGAAGAAATTTTATGGACTTATAATTTTTACTAACAATATAGCATTACATAAATATAGGAAACTATTATTAAACCAAAGCTGAGCTTACTAAGTGAAAACTTTCTTCCATTTAAGAATCTAAATTTTTTAACTATATCATTAGTAGAGCAAATACAGTGTCATCCTAATATTGGACTAAAAATAAAAATAATTTGTGAGAAGCCTTAAAATATTATTCTCTCTAATCTCTCTCATCTTACCTTTAAACTCTATACCATCCATTTCTCTGGACCATAGCTGTGCTTGAAGAAGGATTAGTTATTCATTTTAAGGAAACACTCTTTTCTATTTCATTTAGCTAATTTGTTATATGTAAATAATACTAAAGGTTTATTTGGTCAGTACATTATTTATTGACAGTGTGAAAGACACTGTCCCATGAACTTCAAACAGAACTTTCATTACAAGTTCCAGCAAAGTACTAACAGGGTCATACAATGCACAGGTTTTTCAAATATGAGAGAAAAGAAGGTACCATCCAATCATCCAAGCCCCTCATTTCTACCCCCAAAAAGCCAACCTGATTTTTCCTCCGTGTCATCAAAGTCAACGTTGAAGGAATGGCCACTGTTACTGATGATTTTTGCTGAGCTTGCGTCATACTTGATACAAAGTGGTTGGAGGGAAGAGTCATACTTCACTTCCTTGGTTTTAATCTCAATTGGGGATTGCTGGTCCCCATCAGCGATAGGGAAAAGTTCATTCCAGTGAACAGGACCTTGAATACAGGGTACCAAAAGAAAAGGACTAAACAAGTGATTTCATTCAACAAATACTGGTTGCATGCAATGCACTGTGCTTGAGACTGAAAAGAGAACAAGGATTAATAAAATAAGGTCTTCATCTTCAAGACCTTCACATTTAATTATGTTGATGTTTTTAAAAGACTAGTTGCTCTTATTATAGGTATGGAAACTTCCTGGTTTACCTTCATTCATTTTCAGAATTAAATAAATCCTTGCAGACAAAAGAGCATGTACGCTTTATAAGGTACTTTCCAAAGGTACAGTTCTACCAAACTAAAAACAACAGCATAATTCATCACTGAGAACAATGAGGTTCAGTCTCAGCTCCAAGAATGACCTATGGTAGCTGTAGAGCTCACCAAGTTTATGACTAAAAGAATTTAAAGAGCTGAGTAAGCACAGAAAGGGTGAGTTCTTAAGAATGGCTCCTTCTTTCTTTCATCACTTGGTGGTATCTTCAGGTGTCACCCAGCCCTTACTCAATGACCTGTGATGTGCAACAGGTAATATACAAATTCTCACAGGGGATAATCCAATACAATGGCTGCACCATGTTAGAAAATGTAGTATTGTAGATGATCTGCAGTGCAGTCAGGTAACAATTTATTATTCTTTTTTCTACATTTCAGGATGTCCTTCTGTGTTTGTTTTGCCAATGCTGCATTTGAATTCCAAAACACAGGACAATGGTCACCCTGATCCTCTACTCAAAGGCCAAAACTGCATCAAGTTCCCAAACCAGACATGTTTGGTAAATTAATGTGAACCAATAGGCCAACAATTCCCTTGTCTAGTCTCTGCATTACTCTGGGAGACTCAATGTGACTTTTGCCTCTCAGAACCAATAGCAAGGTGGCAGCTCTAAGTAAGCTCCAGGTCCATGGACAGAACCTCATCACTTACAGGTCAGAAGTTATTGTCTCCTCCATTGATCTGTAGCCAACACAGCCACCACCAGCTAAGAAAAGTTCAGGGCCACTGGCTACGCTCTTCCCTCCTCACCAGCCAACTTACCTGGTTTCTCCAAAACTCAAGTACTTGTAAAACTGACACAGCATGACAACTAGTTAAACACTGGTGACTAACAACACAAATTTTTTTTTATTATTTATTTTTAGAGAGAGGGGGAAGTGAGGGAGAAAGAGAGGGAGAGAAACAGCAAATGTATGGTTGCCTCTCACATGGTCCTCATTGGGGACCTGGCCTGCAACCCAGGCATGTGCCCTGACTGGGAATCGAACCTGGGCCCCTTAGTTCCCAGCCCATGCTCAATCCACTGAGCTATACCAGCCAGGGCACAACACAAGTATTTTTAAAAAATAAGATTAAGAATAATATTTCATGAGAGGTAAAAATGTCACAATTAGTAACAACTTCAATCTCTAAATCTCATGTCCCTGATTATTCATTTTGGCAAAAAAGGAAGCATCAATGTTTTCCTTACATAAGCTTCAGGTACAAAACATCTCAACATGAATACACACCCACACACGAAACTCGAAAGTTGTTCTCTCATGAATCTGACATTTTGGACTTCAAGGCAACTTGAACATTGGAAGTCCTTGCTTACAACTTACTACAGAAAAAGAATTGCTATTCCTTATTTATTAAGTATTTTCACACACCTTTCTAATACTCTCAATGTATACAATCTAGTCTTTAAAAATTTTTTTTATTTATTTATTTGTAGAGAGAGGGGAAGGGAAGGAGAAAGAGAGGGAGAGAAACATCAATGTGTGGTTGCCTCTCATGTGCCCCCCACTGGGGACCCAGGCATGTGCCCTAGACTGGAAATTGAACCAGCGACCCTGTGGTTTGCAGGCCTGCGCTCAATCCACTGAGCTGTACCAGCCAGGGCTAGTTTTTTTGTTTTTTTTTTTAATGTGTAAAAGTTTTCTATTTCACCGCCGCCAACTATGACTTAACATAAAGAGAATTAGATTTCAAATATGCAATGCATGCGTCACAACATGTTGATTTTTTTCCAATCAAGAAACAGTTTTTTTCTCCTCCTAATTACTTTACTCTCCCCTTTTCAGTTCTTTATAACCAGAACCATTTTGAAATACTCAATTTTAAATATTAACTGCTAGGATAGGTTCATTTTACTGCCTTTTAAGAGGCCCCCTTTTAAAAAGTTTTTCAAAACCTTCAACTTTAACGTTTAAGTTTTAGTTCAATTTAACATAAAAAATAAGAAAATGTTTTACTTTTGATAGTTTAAAATAGATAAGAAGAAAAGTATTGGGCATGCCTAATTACTGCTGCACCTATCAGTAAATGCCTTTTGCCCACGTGTTTTAATTTCAATTAATACTTTGCTGATCCTCAGTGTCTGCAGAGTATACGCCAAAGGAGAGGAGAGAAAGAATGGAAGGAGCCTGAACTCCACCTTTACCTTCCAGAAAGAACCTAAGCCAGAGTCTTAGCCAAGCAGGGACGTATAGAGCGGTGGCAAGTGTCATAGTTACCGAGAAACCGGCAGTCTTGGGGTTGCCAAGAAGGCAACCTGAGTTTTTAGAGCTGCAATTAAAATTATTCAAATTTCTTAAATATATTTCCCCGTGTTTTCTATTATTTGTTTCCCCGGAGTGAATAATGAGCTTACAAGACTGAAAGGGAAGTTGTCCTCGAGTCATTAAAGTGTGTCCTCAGACCACCTTTAACCCAAAGGTGCTGTCACTAGGGCAAGTCCCCCCACACCGTCCTCTTCCGAGGGCAGTGCACTGACCAAGGTGAAGTTTGGGGTCTGAAACCCCTGGTAGGCTGTCACCCGTGTACCAACAGCCGCCCCCGCACGCGATCCTCGAGGGCCTCAGGGCAGGGGCCCCAGGTGTCCAGGTGACCGCGTGCGCTAAGTGGGACTCCCGGCCCCCGAAACCCCGGGCTCCCCAGGCCCGTCTGTCCGTCTGTCCGCGGGGTGCTCACCATTGTGCTCTGCGTACCCCCAGCTGAGCCGCGACATGGTCCCTGGCGGGAGTGTGGGCAGGCAGGAAGCGGGATAGTACGAAGGGCGGGATAGCAGAGAGCTCGGGCGGAGCCACACAAGCAGAGGTGGTGTACGCACTCGGCCTGGAGCCTGAGGGGTGCTCGATCTACCGCCAGGGGGCGCGCGCAGGGCTGGCTGAGTCAGGGGCCTGGGTCCCCTGATACTCTGAACTCAGAAAAGGGTGGGTGGTGGGGAGGGCAAGAGAGAAAGAGGAGAAAGCCTTCCCGGGGCTTCCCGCCTGCTGCATGAGTCCCAGGAGAAAGAAGCGCTGCCCGTAGGCTGCCCCAGATGGGGAGTCACTAGAAGTGGCCCTGGTGGGGGTGCAAGCCCAGAACATCCAGGACGGTGGCAAAGCCGAAAAGTAACAGCAGTACTCGTGAAGGGTGCGTCCTGGTCAGGCCAACGCGTTTATCCACATTTTACACTACGACCTCCCAGCATCTGCTGAGGAAGATACTCCAAATGCCACAGTCAGAAGGGCTCAGTGACCGCTCTTGGCCCCACGGAAAGCAGGGCCTGCAGTCCCTCCGGCGCCCACATCCCTCTGGCTCTCTGTCACCCTCTGCATGCTGTGGCCTGGGGTGAAGGCATCAAGCCTGGGTGCGTGGATCCCCAAATTCTGCTGCCCGTTGCACCCCACAGGAGCAGGGTGTTCAGGCCGCTCCTGGATGCTCAGTGGCCTTGCTGCCCTGGACGGAAGTGAACTTTCCATCTTGAAAGGGTGTCTGTGCTGAGCTCCCAGTGAAAAACAGACACAGTGTGATCTGCTGGAATTATAATTACTGTCCCAGAGACTAAGGCTTTGAGTTTGGTCCCTTTGAAATTTCAGACTAAACTCTGCAGTGTTACTTATGAACAAACTAGTGCAAAGGGTTTCTTAATGGCATGAAACTTCCATTAAGACAGAAGAGTGGCTGTTTAAATACCATCTTTCCTTTCCTCTTGAGGCATGGGACGGCATAGGAAGAACTCTGAGACTGCACTGCTGTTACTGACCAACATCTAGTATCCTAGTTGCCAGGAAACACCTTTTATCATTTAGGTAGAATGAATAGTAAACCCAGGCAGGGAGGAGGAAGGAGACATGTCTCACATGCCAACACAGTAGTGCTGAGCCTGGTCTGATAATATTGCCAGGTGTTCCAACATCACAAGAAACACTATGTTAGCAAGAAAGAAGGGAAGTCCTTGAAATTCTATGTAGCATTTCCATTATCTGGGAAAGAAGGCCTTGAAACTGTGCTTTCATCCCAGGGCCTGGAATGCAGGAGAGGGTCCACGGTGCCCAAAGAAGAAGCTCATAAAACAACTTCGGTTAATTGTCTACCTCTGGTCACTATCTGTTTTACCAGGGAGTCAGTCCCTGATGCTTACAGAAAGAGGCCACAAATAACTTCGGAAAGTGCCCCAATTTTAATTAACTGCCTCCTATCACATATTTGTTTTATAACAAGATAAACAAATGGAGTCTGGAGCAAGGTAAGTATTCAGGCTAACAGACCCCCACTCATATCCCCCCAGAAAGCCGGTACCACATTTACCTGTTAATCAATACGTAACTTTTTTCTCCTATCCCACCAACTATATAAGTCCCCAGAACAAAAAACTCTCTCTCCTGGGGACTCGGGGTGCTCTTGGAGCTCTTGGCTCTTGGGCCATGGGGCCTCTGGCCACCGAGCCTCAGGCCACCCGGGGGCTCGCCACTCTGGTCTTCATTCACTCTTACTTATGCTGCCCTTCTTTGCCCTGAAACTTTGCCTTTCACCCCTTGCTCTAGCTAGGCCCATTCTATTCCATGGGAATGGGTCACTAATAAACTGATTACACGCTAATAGATTTGCTGATCTGTAATTCTTTATATGCATCAGCAAGAAGAACCAAGCCTCTCCCATCAACACCCTTGCCTTCCACACAGCAACCACACAATGAGGTAAGGGCATGTCCCAATAGGTATCTCTTTTGATAACTGCTGTGTTGTTTAGGGACCACTAAAATAGGCTCGACTTGAACTAGTCTTTGGATTTCACCTGAACACCTCATAGTGCAGCCTGCCTCCCTTCTGCTTCTGTGGTTGTCATTGGGGTTACAGGGCAGCGGGAAGAAAAGTTTTCTACAGCACTAAGTATAGTCAACTTCATGCTCCTCTTGCACCTAAGGGAAAGTCCTGCATCCCTCATCCACCTCTCTGGCACATTTGGGTTCATTTGTGCCAATAGAATAGGAACCAAACTTTAAGGAATAGGTTTGAATATATATTAAAGGACTTATCCAAAATCACAAAAAAACTCTTAAAAATAAAAAATAAGCAAACGAACAACCATTTTGGCCCATATAAAAATAGGCCAAAGACCTTAACAGATACCTCATCAAACAAGATACACAGATGGCAAATAAGCACATAAAAGATGCTCCACAGCACCTGTCATTAGAGAACTGCCAGTTATAACAACAGTGAGATTCCACTACACACCTATCAGAATGTCCAAAATCCAGAACACTGACAACATGAAGTGCTGACCAGGATGTGGAGCATCAGGAGCACTGACTGACTCATAGCTGGTGGGAATGTGAATGGTGCAGTCACTTTGGAAGACAGTTTGGTGGTTTCTTACGAAACAAAACATACATTTTCTATATGATCCACATAAGCTGAAAACTGTTTATAGCAGCTTTGTTCATAATTGCCAAATCTTGGAAGCACCCAAGATATCCATCAGTAGGTGAATGGATGATTAAACTGTGGTTCATCAAGACAGTGGGATATTATTCAGCACTAAAATAAAAAAGAGCTATCAAACCATGAAAAGACACAGAGGCACGTTCAATACATATTGCTAATTGAA
Source organism: Micronycteris hirsuta (assembly GCA_004026765.1). Taxonomy (NCBI): domain Eukaryota; kingdom Metazoa; phylum Chordata; class Mammalia; order Chiroptera; family Phyllostomidae; genus Micronycteris; species Micronycteris hirsuta. Next base: position 53,977 of record PVJI01001877.1, read on the forward strand.
AGAAGCCAATCTGAAAAGGTGACATACTGTATGATTTCAACTATGTGACATTCTGGAAAAGGCAAAACTATAGAAACAGTCAAGAGACCAGTGGTTGTCAAAGGCTGGGAAGATAGAGCACAGAGGATTATAGGACAGTGAAAATAATATGTATGATTCTATAATGATGGATACATGTCATTATGCATTTTTCCAAACCCATAGAATGTACAGCACCAAGAATGAACCTAAGGTAAGCTATGTACTTTGGGTGATAATAAGATGTCAATGTAGGTTCATCATTTGTAACAAATGTTCCCTTTGGTGGGAGGTGTTAATAATGGAGGAAGCTATGCATAGGTGCAGGGGGTATATGGAAAATCTCTGTACTCTCTTCTCAATATTACTATGAATCTAAAGTTATTCTTAAAAAAATAAAGTCTTAAAAAAAGGTAAACCCACAAAAAACTAACAGTGTCATGTAAAATATATAGTACCCACACAGGAGCTAGATTATAGGAGGTCCCATACCAAATTTGGGATCATTTGGCCATCAAAAAGAATAATAATTGTAATAGATTATAATCTCCTTCCAAAAAAATATCCATGTGTCCAGAGACAGAGAGAGAGAGAGAGAGAGAACTCTTCTGTATGAGAGAATGCCAGCTATTTGATACAGACGAAATGATAAAATTTTAAAACAATCATTTTTGCAAGGCCAGTGTAATATCTGGTTCAGGCAAGGATCAGTCATGGGAGCTAAAACTTCTGGACAAAAGGTTATAGGCAGACAGGATATTTACACACTCTAGGATTCAGAGACAAGATATATGTAGAAACCAAACACAATGTGTGATTCTCAGATCCTACACTGGCGAGGTGGGTGGAGGGAAGCTAAAATAGATGCTTTGGGTCAATTGGAGAAATGTTCACATGGACAGCATGTAGGTGGCCTCATTGAATTGATGATAATTTTTGTAGGTTCGATGATGTGCTCGGGAGACTGTAGACTGTAGAAGATGAATGCCAAAGCCATTGGGCTGAAGTACCCTGGTGCCTGCAACTGACTCACACATGTCTTGGTTAGTAACTGATGGATCCAACTGAAGGATATGTGGATGCACAAGAGATTATTTTTACAATTTTTCTGTACATTTAAATTTAAAAAAAAAATTGGAGTCAATGAACCCATTAACTTGTTAAATAACCCTTCATAACTATTTGTGGGTTTTCTCCTTAGAAAAGAGCCCCTGTTTCCAGGTTCACAACCATCAGGTACAAACAAGTAAAAGACTAACACTGACCAGTGAACCCAGGATTCCTGACCAAGGCCACGGTCATCATCTCCACTCCACTCTTGAACCGACTGGATCCAGCCCACCTTCTGTGCAGCAAACATGCTTAATCAGCTCTTCAAAGCATCAGGCACTATATGTTACAAGCTGCACTCATAAGTTATAACCTTTGACATAAAACTATTTAATGAAGTGTAGTAATATAGTAAGGGAAAATCAAATTGATGTTGTTGATTCTGAATGAATTGATACTGTTTTATTAGAGCATATGCACGGGCTCTCTGAGGTGCACATTTTCCCCAAGTATTACTTTTGGAAAGCCTAAATGTGAACCCAAGTGGCTATTTTCATCTGATTTTACCAAGCAGAAAAAAAAATAGCTGAACAAGATTCCTCAGTTACCCAGACAGGCCAGCCACACAGTGGGACATAGTGCCAGTCTGCAGAGTCCCAAGTCCAAGGTGCTCTCCAGTAGTGCCTGTTTCTTGCTTTCATTGCATCCTGTGGTTTGCACAGCTGGGACTTATTAACCACAGGAATGTCTTATCATTTGCTACCTTGTGAAGGGTGTTGATTTTACAGAGCTGACGTATGGAGTTTCTATTATTTTACCTCCCTGTTCTTCAGGTTACCCTACCATGGGGGTGCATAATACAGGCTGCCCAAGAAAGATCTCATTGAGAGATTGCACAGAGGCCCAAGGGACTAAAGGACTTGCTCGATGACCTAGGTTTCATGTCAGAAGGAGAATTCTCAGACCAAAATTGAAAGGGTAACCCCAGTGCATCATGGCTCAAGACACTTCTCAGATTCCAGTTTTAGAAACTGGAGACAAACATTTTGTCATTTATTGTCAGACAAGAATACATTCATTGTTAAAGCCCTACATTGTACATTTCTATTCTGTTTCTTCTCATACAATTTTTAAATAATTTGTTCATATCCTATTTTTAGTGCTTCATATCTTATTTGAGCATATCATAAAAGTAAAGTATGAAAAAGAAAAAGAGGGAGAGAAGATTATTTAAAAGGAAGTGAAGTTGTATAGATATCAGATCGATGTTGAAAAGTCCAGATAATTCAGGCCAAAATAATCCAGCTGTCAAAGATTTTAGTTAATTATTCCTTGGATTCAATAAATAAGTCAGCGTTATTCTATTGCTATATTGTAAATGTTCATAACCTTAGGTCTTATTCCCAGACATGCTCCCCACAGAGCTTTATGTAAAATGGTGTTCATCATAATGAAGTTAGAAAAAATCTAGAAACAGAAATACAAATGAAAAGAATTGAAATAACTTATTGTATATAAAAAAGATGTAATTTTAGAAAGACATAAAATATTGCATTTAAAAATGTACTTAATTGTTTGTGTTTATATTTATAAATTATAAATTTTTATCTACAGAGACAATTCTCATTTTTCATGAACAACATAGTATCTTTGCATAGAAAAAAGGCTGCAAAGAAATCTATTTTTAAATATCTGAGTGATGGAATATCTTCATTGTTCAAAAATATTTGTTGGATTCTGTTTATGGGCTGGCACTGTTTCCAGCACAGGGGATGGAGCAGCTGCACAGCCAGCCCCTTGTGGCATCCCCTTCCTTCCTGAACCGGACTGGCAAAGCGAGAGTTTGTGACTTCTGAGTCCAGGTCAAAAAAGACAATGCAGTGTCTACCTCTCTTGGGTCCTCAGTCTGGGGGCTGTCAGCTTCTGTGTTATGGGGACACTTAGGCCTGCAGAAAGGTCCTCCTCAAAGGAGTCAGGTACTTGGCAGTGGCCAGCGCCATCTGCAGCCCTGAGTGATGTGCTTGGCTAGCCAATCCCCATCCCCAGCTGAGCCTTCAGAATATTGCAACTCAGCCAACATCTAACTGAAACCTCATGAAAGACCTGAACCAGACCCATCCAGACAAGCTCCTCCCAAAGTCCATCCCCACAGAAACCATGAGATAATAAATGATGACTGTTGTTTCAAGCAACTCAATTTTTGAGTGATTTGTTATATTTTAGGAGACAAATGCAGCATAAGACAAAACCAGATAGAAAAGTTCTGCCTTTATGGAGGTTACATTCTAGTAGGAGAAGACAGATAATAAGCAAAACACATAAACTATATGCGATGTGATAATAATGGCAAAGCAGGAAGAGGGTAGGGGAGTAGGAGGACCCCTGATTTTACAGAGGTAGTCATGAAGTCCTCTCTGAAAAGATGCCTTTTGAAATAAGGGCTGAGAGGTGAGGGAGGAGCCTAGCAGATATTTATTTAGGGGCAAATGCCCTGGCAGATGGTCCAGAAGCAGGAACACACACCTGCCATGATTAGAGGACAGTGAGAAAGCATTGAGGGTTGGTGCATCAGAGGGGGCCACAGAGCAGCTGCAGACCCTTATAAGTGCTTGGCTTTTATTCTGAGTAATGTGGGAACATCAGAAGTTTGGAGCCGATGAATGACATGATCTAATCACCATTGCAGCAGGACTCCTCTGGCTTCTGGACTGAGTACAGATGAAAGCAAGAGAATCAGGTAGGAAGCTGTTAACAACAATCTGAGTGAGAAAAAGAAGATGGTAAGCTAGATCAGAACCTAGTCATGGCTGGTGGTACATTTCTTCTTTATGCTTTTTTGAATTTCCAAATTTCTAAATGACTCTCCATGACTTTTCCAATTCAAAAGGAGAAAAAGAAGTTCTTAAGGAGCCACACGTTTATTTTTGGTTGTATTTCATCACAGTATAGACACCCATGTAATTCTTAGCAATATTTCAGCATAACAGGGCTCTAAAACACCACAGAGTGTCAAAAACTGTCGACTTTGGTCTGTGAAAACTAACAATTTTAACTGAAAAACAAAATCACCGTTGAGCTTTAGAAAGTTTGAATGTTTACATGTCAACTAAACTTGATAATTACAAAGCATATCATCCATTTTTTTACTTTAAACACTGCTGAATTTAGAGTGTCAAATCCTAATTTAATAACACACATCCTTCCTCGCCCTTGCCGATTTTCTGGTTTTTAAACATGTACCTGCTGCTTCGCAATTCCTGTCCTTTTTAACCATTACTTTTGTGACTGGAAAAGAGACCAGCATTTGGGCTGCCTGTCACTACCAAACCCAATAAGCAATGACAGCGATTGACTCTTTATGGGTGCTTTATTCAGATGGCCAGCGATCTGAGAAGATGGTAGGTTCATACCCTAACAGACCATCTAGTCTTTTCTTTCCAGGCCAACGTTTTTACAAAAGGGAATAAACAAGGTACAGTGAGGGGTTTTGAAGTTCAGAGGGGATTGGGTGAGCAACGCTGCAATATTCCTGTCCTGTGCAGTTAGCTGTTCCCAGGGGTGGGTGGTAGTCTGTCTCTCCCTGGAACACAAAGGCCTGGATGCCTCCAGTTGTCCCCAGGTGGTAATCTTTAGCGGTGCCCCAGGAGATTGACTGTTTTCCCAGGAGCCAGGATGGGCCTTATCTGTAGTTTCTGAAACAAAGGCTTTAATATATACATTACTTGCTAGGCTTGTCACTTTTTACCTTAAACTGAAATTTTCCAACTCTTGAGTCTCTTATCACTTTCATTTTAAGCAAGTATCATAAAAAAAGTGTGAAAGGACTTTATGTACCCTTTAAATATTTTTATGGCCTTTGTGATATGTTTTTGATTGTTCCCAACCTTCAGCTATTGCATTTGTTCTTGGTGATTGTCATTAGTTCAGATTCTGGATTTCTAGGTATTTGGCCAGGAGATTACTCTGGATAAAATCTGCTTCTTTAAATTGAAAATGTATTTGTGGAACACCCATCGCTTCAAGGAACAGAGATAAAAAAAGAAGAGTTTCTCTAGGTATTTTAGGGTCATTTTCCATGAACTGGCTACAATCCGCACTTCTTACACATCAGGGGATTTTCTGTCATTGAGGAAATGTTATGTCACAACTCCGTGCACTGGAATTACGGAACCCTGGGTAGGATACAAATGGGACAGAGTAAAAGACCCAGCAGACTGCATGGATGATTGTAGACAAGCAGACATACAGGTTGTGTGATGTTTGAATTACAGAAAATGCAAAGTGATTCCAACTCTTGGCTATTGCAGTTAGCACTGCTATGAACATAGGGGTGCATAAGTTCTTTTGAGTGGGTTAAAAAACTGTGGTACATTTACATAATGGAGTACTATGAAGCAGACAAAAGGAATTCCTAATTTTTGCGACAGCATGGATGGAACAAGAGACTATCATGCTAAGTGAAACAACCCAATCAGTGAAAGACAAATAGCATATGATCTCACTTATAAGAGGAATCTAATGAACAAAATAAACTAATGAGCAAAATAGAACCAGAGGCATAGAATCACAGAATAGACTGATGGAGGTAAGAGGGGAGGAGAGAGGGTGGGGGGCTGTTTGAAAGAAGGTGAAGGGATTAGTTTAGGAACGTATATGAAAGACTTCATGGAGGATGGGGTCGGGATTGACTGTGGAAGTGGGGCGGGTGGGAGAGGGGCACGGAAGGGGGCCGAGGGAAAATAATTGGAACAACTGTAAAGCACTAAAAAAAAAAAAAAAAGAAAAAGAAAAAGAAAGAAGCAAAGAAAATGGAGAGTGAACAGCCAATGCCTGAGACCTGCATCCTGCAGAAGGGTGTCATTTTCTTTCATTACAAACGGTTAACTGTTTTCTATGTAAAATGATACAGAAACGTTGGTACCTGTACCTTTGTTTGAAACTTGGCTTTTCTACAACTGCAACAAAGGAATTAGCAAAGCACGTGACACTTTAATACAGAGATGCTCTTGGAAGCATGGGATCACTTTCCTAGAAAAATCAGCCCAGAGGTCTTAACTGTGAAGTTTGTGCACACACATACAAACCCTAAAGGCAGACGTGTTTCTGAAACGGAAAAGATATCATGGGAGTTCAGGTTGCCTGTCACCTACGGAATCCAATAAGCAGAGACAGGGATTTAATTTCTGTGGGCGCTTTATTCAGGTAGCTGGCAATCTGAGAAGATGGAGGGTTTGCACCCTAACAAACCGTCTCACATTTTCTTTCCAAGGCAGTGTTTTAAACAGGGAATAAAGAAGGCGCGGTGAGGGCTTTTGAAATTCAGGGAAATTTTAGGTGAAAGGAACTGCAGTGTTCTTGTGCTGGGCAGTTAGCTGTTCCCAGGGGCGGGTGGTGGTCCGTGTCTTCCTGGAACTCAATGGGCTGGATGCCTCCACTTGTTCCTCAGGCGCTAATCTCTAGCAGTGCCCCAGGAAGTCGGCTATCTCTCGGGGAGTGGTGGGCCTTATTTGCAGTTCCTGAAACAATAGCTTTAACATATGCATTATCTCCTAGACTTATTAACTATTTACCTTAAACTAAAAATTTTCAATTCTTGAGTCCCCTATCATTTCCTCTGTGTTTTCGAAGCTCCCTGATACTCGTTCGACATTTCAAATGGCCCTGAGCTCCTCCCCAGTCCACACGCTGTTCTGAACTAAGGAAACAACCCGGAAAAAAACACTTTGGCTCCTCGCGCGTGGACACCGCCTGGGGTATGCGCGCCCCCTCCTGGGAGCGAAGACACAGCCAGAGCAGCGGCCCTGGACGACAGCTCGGATTAAGCCCCTCCAGCTCAGGGCCGAATTGGCATTTCTAACGCGAAGGGCTGGGACGGTACGGGCGTGACTTCCTGTGGTGGGCGGGTCTTCACTTTGCGGAAGGGGCGTGGCTGTGCTGCAGTTACAGAGCCCGGAAACGAGAACGGGCCCTGTGGGCGGGACTACGTGAGGGAGCGGGAACCTGCTGAAGGGCTGAAACTCGTTCGTTTTGTTAGTGGGCGGGGTTTCATTTACTGATTGGGACTTCGCTCTGCGAGCTGGGTGCAGGGCTCTAGTCGGTTGGCGGGGCTTGTCTCTGTCTTCGGACGGACTCACGAATAGGACTTCGCTTTGTGGGCGGAGCACTGCTCGGTGGGTGGAACCACGAGCTAGGAGGGGAAGCTTAATTGGCTGCCTCTCTTTGAACTTCCTGAATCCAGCGCGTTACCCAGAGCTGCGGCCGCTGCGTGAGGGTATCAGAAGTCGGTCTGGTGAGAGGTTGGTGGGTAGTTTCGGGGCTGGGGCGGGGCTGGCGGGCCTCTTGCCGCTGTATCCCGTGGTCGAGATGCGCCACGCTCTTTCAGGCCGTCCTCTTCGGCGGCATGCCGGGCGGTGGGCCTCAGCCCTAGGCCCGGGACCAGTTTTTGATCGAGTCTATTGTTATCATGGTTTTCATGTGGTTGTCAGTCCCCCCAAATAGAATATTACCTTCTCCACGAACCTGCCTTTGCCAGCACCTGTCATTATGTGTGTGCCGTACCTGGTAAATAATAGTAATTGATTAATGAGTACTAGATGAGTGGTTGGATTTTGGTTAATATTGGAAGGATTGTAGATCATTTCGTTTTGGGGGAATTTATTATGTGTATGTTCTGTTTTTTCTATATTAATGTATTTTTTATCTTGTTCGTTATTTTAAAGTACTGTTGGGGTCAAAAGAGTTGCTGTTACGTAGTTGTCTTAGGTCAGACGTGGAGGGTGTAAACTTTAGTCAAGAGATACAGTGTGAGCAAAGGGAAGAAAACAGAACGTTCAGGCATCTTCAGAGAACAATATGCAGAGCAGGTGGGTGCATATGGAGAGGTAGCAGGGAAGAGTGTGACAGATGTATGCTGGATCCTGGTTCCAGCAGTAAAGACAGAGCATATTGCTTCTTGTGCCCTGGAGGAGCCGCCACGGGTTTTTAGCATTGGAAGGTTTATTTCATAGAATATGCCAGACAGACTTTAATGCATGTGGCGGGCAGTCTTTCTGTAAAGGGACAGATAGTAAATACTTTAGGCTTTGTGGGCCACAGTTGTATCAGGAAAGCATCCATAGGCAATACATAATTGATTGGTCATAGCTGTATTCTAATAAAACTTTTACAAAGACAGGCACCTGACCTGATTTGGTCTGTATGTATAGTTTACCCAGCCAATAGTCTAACCAAATATACCTAGGGACTATAGCAGTAACCCCGTAAATATTATGTCATATTTTTGTATTGAATTTTTATTTATACAGTGTTGTCCAAAGGTAGGTTTAGTTGTCAGTAGGGAAAATAATACAAAAATTAATAAATAATACAAGAATAAAGTGTCTCACGTACTTACGATTGTAAACCTTCTTATGCCCCTCCCTGTACAGGAGAGGCCACTAGGTCTACCTTTGAGTCTTGACATTCCCTGATTATTCCCAGTGTGATAATGGGCACATTAACTTCCCTTTACATCAGTTTTTCTTTTTTGTTAATTTGTAAAAATGGGGATAAACAGTACTTCCAACAAAGTGTTATGAGGAGTAAATTAGTCAAAGCACATAAAATGTTAAAGGGATACATCCCTTTAACATTTCATATAATAAGGGCTTGGTGATGATGAACTCCTTCAGCTTTACCTTTTCTGGGAAGCACTTTATCTATCCTTCCATTCTAAATGATAGCTTTGCTGAATAGAGTAATCTTGGATATAGGTCCTTGCTTTTCATGACTTTGAATATGTCTTTCCAGCCCCTTCTTGCCTGTAAGGTTTCTTTTGAGAAATCAGCTGATAGTCTTCTGGGAACTCCTTTGTAGGTAACTATCTCTTTTTCTCTTGCTGCTTTTAAGATTCTCTCCTTATCTTTAATCTTGAGTAATTTAATCATGATGTGCCTTGGTGTGTGATTCCTTGGGTCCAACTTTGGGGCTCTTTGAGCTTCCTGGAATTCCCGGAAGTCTATTTCCCTTGCCAGATTAGGTAAGTTCTCCTTCATGATTTTTTCAAATAAGTTTTCAATTTCTTGCTCTTCCTCTTCTCCTTCTGGAACCCCTATGATTTGGATGTTGGAACGTTTAAAGTTGTCCCGTAGGTTCTTAAGCTTCTCCTCATTTTTTAAAAAGGTTTTATTTACTTATTTTGAGACAGAGGGAAAGGGAGGGAGAAAGAGAAGAAAAGAAACATCAATGTGTGGTTGTCTCTCATGCTTCCCCTACTGGAGACCTGGTCCGCAACCCAGGCATGTGCCCTGACTGGGAATCAAACCTGAGACCCTTTGGTTTGCAGGCTGATGCTCAGTCCACTGAGCCACACCAGCCAGGGCCTGTTCCTCATTTTTTTTAATTCTTGTTTCTTCATTCTGTTCTGGTCGAATGTTTATTTCTTCCTTCTGCTCCAAATCATTGATTTGAGTCCTGGTTTCTTTCCAGTCACTGTTGGTTCCCTGTATATTTTTCTTAATTTCACTTTGCATAGCCTTCACTTCTTCCTCTGTTTTGTGACCATACTCAGCCTTTTCTGTGAGCTTCCTAATTACCAGTGTTTTGAACTCTGCATCTGGTAGGTTGGTGATCTCGTCCTTGCTAAGGTCTGCTTTTGGATCTTTGATCTGTTCCTTCATTTGGGCCATTTTTTTGTCTTGGGGTGCCTGTTACATTCTGAGAGGTGGAGCCTTAGGTATATGCCAGGGCGGGGAAACCCATGCCACTGCACTGTGGTGCTGTATGTGGGGGAGGGGTCTGAAAGGGAACAATGCCTCTTGCTTGGCTCTGGGTTGGCTTTCAGTCACTTCCCTCCTTCCCAGAAGCAAATCCTGCTCTTCTGGTACTGATTCCCGGGTGGGTTGGTTTGTGTATGTTCTAGGACCCTGTGGGTCTCTCTCACAAACTCTCCTGTGAGGCTGGGAGTTTCTTCTGCCACTGTAATTCCCATAGGTTCTTACAGCCAGAGGTTTTGAGGCTTTCTTTTCCTGCACTGGAACCCTGGGTTTTGGGGTCGGGACTGCTGGGTAGACCAGCTGCCATCTCACTCACCCAGTGCTCTAGCCGCTGCCCTGTCCTGTGTCCTGTCTGTCCTGGCAGCCCATCTCTGTCCCTCCTACCCGTGTGGATGAATGTTTCTTCAACTCCTTTGTTGTCAGACTTCTGTATAGTTCAATTTTCTGGCAATTGTAGTTTTTTGTTTTTATATTTGTTGTTGTCCTCCTTTTGGTTGTGGGAGGAGGGAAAGTGTATCTACCCATGCCTTCCTTCATCTGGGCCGGAAGTCCTTAACTATTAATATTTAAAAAATTGTTCCTCATGTTCATTGTTAAAGATAGATTGGAGAGATGTGTCTAAGGTTGAATTTACAGGCTTAGTGCACATTTGGCTATAGAACAAAAAACATCTGAGTTTCAAGACAAGAGTCTTTCACAGAGAGGTGACCTGAAAATTGTGAAAGTAATTTAAGGGAGGGGAGGTAGGAAGGTCAAGATTAATTACTGATTTTGAGGAGGGGCACACAGGAGAGAAAGTGGGGTAAGTAGACAATAATGGAAAGAAGGAAGGAGTCAGTCCTAGGGTATGATTGGCACCAGGGTGGTACAGTAGCATGTGAACTAGCAGGATGGATGGTGATGGTTCACTTGGTGGGATGTGCTGCAGGAAGCCGAAAAAACAATTGTGTTGATGTTAATAATTCAACCAGCAGAAGTGAATGTGACATTTTCTATGGGCCAGGTGCTGGAGATGCAGAAAACAATTAGATACGTACTCTGCACTCCAACAGCAGAAAAGTCATGGAAATAATTTAATACGTACAGCAAATTAAAAAAAAACAACAGCAGTAGCCCTCGCTGGTGTGGCTCAGTGGATTGAATGCCAGTCTGCGAACTGAAGGTTCACCAATTCCCAGTCAGGGCACGTGCCTGGGTTGCGGAGCAGGTCCCCAGTGTGGGGCGCACAAGTGGCATCCACACACTGATGTTCTCTCCCTCTCTTTCTCCCCCCTTCCCTTCTCTCTAAAAATAAATAAATAAAATCTTAAAAAAAAATAAAAATGATCAGCAGTAAGATGGAATTTCTTAGATTTTAATTGGTCCTTTTACTCTAAAAACACTGATTTATAGTCATAAATGTGGGCAGCTTAATTGAGCTCCTTTTCTTTTCTTTTTTAGACAATGGCCAAGAACAAACGAAAAGGGCAGAAGTCCAGGAATGTATTTCACATAGCCAGCCAAAAAAACTTTAAGGTTAAGGGTAAAGCAAAACCAATTACCACTAAGCTTAAGAAGGTGAGTATTAAGCACCCTGACTTTAATGTTTCTAAGCAAAGCATAATGGTCAAGCTACTGAGAAACTGAATGCTTTTATTTAAAACAGGTTCTTAGCCTTTCCTACAAGGGCAGGAGTATTTTAAACAATTGTTAAAAAAAATGGAGAAAAATAATGTCCCTTTCTTGAATCCAAATGTACAAAAAAAAAAAAATTAATGGTGAATGTGTGAGGCTCCAGATAAGTTTGAGAGCTTTATCGGAATACAGAAAAAAAAAAGAAACCTGGTATCAGAACCAGTTCTTTTCTCTGAACTCACATATTCGAGAACCTGTCAAATGAAGATAAAATATTGTTTCTTAAAATGCAAAATCTGAGGAGCTTATCTTCTTTGTTTTTACTGAAAATACTTGGGAAATTTCAAGATATAGTATATTACTCAAGAAAATGTTTTGAAGTTTAATATGTGGTGGCAGTTTGTCGGGTCTTGGTAATCATAATAGCCCACTGAAATGTAACATTTTATTTTTCAGTTTTCATGAACTGAGTTCAGCTTTCTGATTGAGCAGTTTTATGACTGGAAATCCTGTAAAGGAAGTAAAGCTGGATAATATGATGGGGTTTGGAGAGACAGTTGTCTTCAGAGCTGACACTGGAGCCAAGACCTGAGGGATAAGGAGCTAGTGATGCAGAGCAGAGAGGCGCTGGGAGCAACGTTTTCCAGGCAGTGGACAGCAAAGGTCCCAAATAGTATTTCATTAGGTGAAAATGCTGGAAGTTTCATGTATGCTGGTGGGAAATGGTGAAGAGAAGGAAGTCTGCAGGTAGGCAGCCTGGTGGTGTTCTCTCAGAAAGTAGCCGAACTTATGAGGGGAGAGCATAAGGTTGCCAGGCACCATATAAATGGTACGAAGTTTGTGGCCATGGATTTAAAGAGAAGCCACTCACCTAATTATGATTTTCTATGGCTTCAGTTGTAGGCTCAGGAAAGTCTGAGAGTTGACTAGGTTGCCAAGCATGACTAAGGGAGAGAAGTTAAGGAAAGTTAAGTGATTGATGTCATGGATAAGGTCATGGAATTTGTGCTTGCTAAAGGAAAAAGTGAGGGTAGGAAAGTGAAAAATAATGGAATTGGAGGTTTAGTGAGATTTAAGAATTGTGAATAAACTAGGTGAACGAAGACAGGAGATGAACACCTGGAAAGGTGACGAGGCCCCATAGGGTTTGGTTTTTGTTGAAGCCATAAGCAGTGACATCAGGCTTGAGAGATCAGTGAGCCGAGGCTCAACAACTTTTATGAAGTAGCAAGTAATTCTGAAGTTGGTGACAGTGAGGAAGGAGAGGGTAACTGGTCCAGGGGCATAAGGTACACAGGAGGTGAGTTTTGAAGGAGAAATGGCTTGGGAGCAGCAGGAAGAATAGGACCACTACTCCACTGTTCAGATTTCATAGAGGGGGGCTGCCAGGTGGTTGGCCTGATTGCCAGGGACTTCCATCAGGCCAAGGAGGGGCTGAGAGGTACTGTTAGCAGGACACTAAGCATGGGATTCAGGCTCCTTGTTTCATAGGTGAGAAATGACAGCTCTATCTAGAAAGAGTGTGGTCCATACTTTGGTCTTATACCAGTGAAGTCAAGGTATGGGGTATTCCACATTATTTTTAAAAATATAGAAACTTTTGTCTAAAATTCCCAATTAGACTAAGAGTTTTGGTGTGAATCCTCCCTGCAAATTGGCATGGTTAATTTTTTTTAGATTTTAGGGTTAAAAAGATTAAGATTGAATATATTTTAACTTTAATGGTCAGGAGATCATGGATTAATGTTTTTTTTTTCTTTTAAAAAGATAAACATTGTGAATGATGAAAAAGTTAACAGAATGAATAAAGCTTTTGTTGACATACAGAAGGAGCTTGCTCGCTTCTCAAAAGGCCTTTCCCTCGAACCTCTGCAGAAACAGCTAGTGAGTAGAAATCATTCCCTTTTACTAAACTGAACACTAATAAATTAAATCCCCAAAATCCTAAACTGTAAGTTGCATGTAATTTTTAGTATTTGGCTCTCGAGTATGTGTAGCATATTTATAAGCCATTGAGTGTGAACATGAGAATTTACTGTTCTATTTCCAAAGGTATGACTACAAGAAATTAAATTGGATAATAGATCATATGTCATTTTGTCCACTATTCTTATCAAAACTTTTAACTACTGTATAACACTTTCTTCCCTCCAGATTCCTCAGCAGTATCACGAAAATGAACCAGTTAATGTTGAAGAAGCTACAAGATTAATGGCTCAGTTGTAATGCACTGGTGATGCATCAAATTCCCCCAAAACACCAATAAAAATTTAATGTTTTATACATTTTTATTTTTAAAAATCTTTTAATGTACAGGCATTGGCACATTTTAAAAACAAACTACAGAACCAGATCTTTCCTATAATCTAGGAAAGTAGAATGTCAGAAGTCAACCAAACGTGATAAACTTAAAGTGCTAAAACAGAAGGCACTTCACAAACTCTGTTCACGGAAAGAGTGTCTATATTTTAGTCTATCCCCTTCACTTTATATGTGGCAGTGACTGTCTGTCTGGATTGGAGCACACAGAAATATGGAAAGTTTTGTGGCAGTAGAAGCATAACACAAATAAGTGATGAGTCCTTGGCCAACATTTTCGTTTTTGATGACCGTAAGCCTATTTTAACTTTCGTCTCATTAGAGTAAAAAACAGGAGTCAGAATTGTAAAAAAAAAAAAAAAGCTGAAGTCCCAGAATGCAGTTACTAGATGGTGGGGTGTGTGAGTATTAAATCACTTTCACCTGAAGCAATAGAGCCCTTTGTGTTCATGGCTGACGTTTGGTGAAGAGAAAAAGTATTAAGGAAGGAGACTTAAGAATCAGCGAACTAAACAGGTATTATGTTCATTATAAATACTTAGGTTATTAGGAAGTCTACAATATGACACAGTTAGAGGTAGATAACAGTCCCAGGTTTCCATGGAATCTTAATAATTTAGTATCTGGACATCAAACAGGTCACACACTCCTTCACTGTCATCTAAATTAAAGTTGTAGTCATCCGCTGGGGTTGGAGACAGCCGGAGGAGAGGAAACACTGTAAATAAAACACAAATTCAGGGTTAATGGTGGCTTCTCCAAACACAGAACACAAAGCCGTCCATTAAGTTATGGTTTCTGTATTACACAAGAATTTAAAATATACACCAGGAAAAGCAATGATCAAATTAATGACTTGTGTTTAGTGTGTATTTTGAAAGATTGTTTAAAGATAATTACGCATTGATTATAGGCATAAGCTTGAGAAATAGGTTACAATTTTTATTGGTTGACTTTTCACTAAAACAACATGATTAAAAAACATGAGTCCAAGAGAGAGTAGATGGCGGTGAGATAGGTGGGAACAGAGTCCACTTCCTCCTGCCCACTGGTGAAACACCTAGCCGATCTTCTGAGGAACAGAGTGAACAGCCAACAGTATTCCAGCATGTATGAGAATTGGAGGCCAAAATTATAGGAGACATAGAATGATCCCCAGGACCAGCATGGGGACCAGGGCAAACTACAGCCCCGGACCCTGCAGCAGCTGGTCTGCTGCAAGATTCTTGGGAAAGAGCCAAGCTGGGTTATGTGAGAGGCCAGGTGCTTGTTTGGACTGGCAGACTTAAATAGGAAGAGTTTTTCAAAAAAGAAAAACAGAAAAAAACGAGGCACTCTACGGTTCTTTGGAGAGCCCCTGTCCCCAGCGGCCCTGGGGTTGGTGAGCACCTGTGGATCGGGGGCCCAGGGCAGCCTGCTAGCACACACTCCAGAAGTACTGGGGTCAGTGCACAACTGGCGGCCCTCAGGCCAGTGGCGGCTTGCGCAGCCAATCAAGGGGAACTCGCGGCCTGTCCCTGCCCACCCCAGAAGAACCAGGAAGAGTTCGCAACTGGCGGCCCCTGGGCCAGTGTCGGCTCGTGCAGCCAAACGGGAAATGGGGGCTATGCGCGCTCAGTGATCCATGGCCCACCTGTGCACACTCCAAACACACCAGGGATGGTACACAACCGGGGGGCACCGGCCCGCGGCTCTCCCATGCCCAATCCAGGGGCAAAGAGGACAGTGAGCACAGGTACATGGAGCTCACGCCCAGAGCGCCAGGGACAAAGCGTTTGCCACCCAGCCCCTGCGCACGGAGCCCTGCAGGGCTGCCTGGCTCTGTAGTAGAAAGGCGGAAGTCGCCCCGCTGAGGGGAGTGACAGTCGTCTGAAAGTCTTGACTCAGTGTGGGGGCTAAACTACCCGGAAGGGGCGCTGAGAGTACCTAGCATCTAGGCCAGCAAAGAGCAAGAGGACAGTGGGAGAGGTACCCCTAATTGGTGCACCTCAAGGACTGCACAACTACAGACGTAGGCTGGACCCAGAAGCGCTCCTAGGAACTGGACTGGAGGCTGGATAAAAGCGAGGAGTGCATCTAAGTAAGGGAGAAAAGCGAAACTAGTATCTTCCCAGCCTGACGCAGCCAGGAAGACCAAAAGAACAGGCCTGGCCGGACTGGTTTAAAGACAGCAGAACAGTTTTTTTGTGTGTATGTGTGGGGTTTTTCTGTTTATTTTTTTAAAAATTCCTTTTTCCTTTCTATCCTTTAATTTTTTATTCCTTCTTCCTCCCTTTCCTTTATTATTCCTAGTCCCCTCCTTCTTTTATTTATTTCTTGCTTTTTTAATTTTTTATTCTATTTTTTAATTAAAAAATTTTTTTTTAATTTGTTCCTTTTCATTCTTTTTTATTCCTTCCTTCCTCTTTCCCTTATTTTATTCTTTCTCCCCTCCTACAATCTTTTTCCCCCCCCTCTCTTCTTTACCCACAGGTGAGACATAAAAACCTGGAGCTGTGAAAAGACCAGAGTTAGACCCAAACGGGTCATCCCAAAAAACAGAGACAGTGAGACAAATTTCACTTTGCTACTCCAGAGAACTTGCAAGGTGGGAGCCGCGAACACCAGTACACCTGCTAGAAGAGGAAATCCACCAACAAAGGAACCACCAACAGAAAACAACAGAAGATGGTGGAGGAAGTGGGACCCACACTAACCTTAATCCAGGACCAAATGGATAATACACCAATTGGTGGAGAAATTACCCACAACAAACAACTGAACAAGAGTGAGAGAGAAGCCTCAAAATCTTGTTCACACAGAAGAATCAGCTTCAACACAACCTGTCCACACCTGCACAACAGAATACAAGGCGGTGGACGGAGTGACCCTCAAGTTAAACAGCTGGAGGAAAGGACCCACCAAAGAAAAACCCAACAACAACCAAAACCCAAAGACATACAGAGAGCCAACATAAACAACAGTCCAAGACCAGTGAGATCAAGAGACTAAGGAGACTACACCACTGAATCTTGCAGGTATTCTACCATAGAAGCTCATACCATAAAACCAGGGAGTCAGATCAATTTAAGAAACAGAGGCTAGCAAGAAGAGTCTCACAGACAATGGGAAGACAAAGAAACAATCCCCAAATGAAAGGAAATGAGGAAGCCCCAGAAAGAATGATAAATGAAACAGAGGCAAGCCAACTATCAGATATTGAGTTGAAAGGACTGGTTATCAGGAAGCTCAAGAAGCTCAATGAGCTCACAGAGAATTACCAGAAACTACAGGGAAGCTACAATGAGCTCACTGCAAACTATGTCAACATGAAAAAGGAAATAGAAACTATCCACAGGGGCCAAGAGGAAAAGAAGAATACAATATCTGAACTGAAGAACACAACAGAAGGAATCAAAAGCAGGCTTGATGAAGCAGAGGATCGGATCAGGGAGCAGGGGGACAAGGTAGGAAAAAACACCCAAAAAGGGCAAGAAAAGGAAAAAAGGCTCAAGAAGAATGAAGAAGTATGGGAAATGCAGGACAACATGAAACGTAATAATACCCATATAGTAGGAATACCAGAAGGAGAAGAAGAGTAGCAAGGGATAGAAAACCTGCTTGAAAAAGTAATGATGGAAAACTAACCTAATCTGATGAGAGAAAAAGTCACACAAATCCAGGAAACACAGAGAGTCCCAATCAAAACGAACCCAAACAGGCCCACTTCAAGACGTCATAATTAAAATGGCAAAATTCCAAGACAAAGAGAGAATCTTGAAGGCAGCAAGGCAGAAATAGGAAGTAACATACAAGGGAGCCCTGATAAGGTTAGCAGCTGACTTCTCAATGGAAACTCTCCAAGTCAGAAAGAATGGTAAGAAATATTCCAAGTAATGAGAACCACATGCCAGCTACTGTATCCAGCAAGGCTCTCAATCAAGATAGAAGGCCAAATAAGGAGCCTCACAGACAAAAGAAGTCTAAAAGAATATACCTCTACCAAACCAGATAGAGTTTGCAAGAGATGATAATGGGACTGCTTTAAGTAAAGGAAGGAAAAGAGAGAGGGGGGAACACAAGTACAAAAATATGGCAATGAATAAGTACCTATCAATAATGACCTTAAACATAAATGGATTCAATGTTCCAATCAAAAGACAAAGAATAGCCGAATGGATAAGAAAGCATGACTCTCACATATGCTGCCTACAAGAGACCCACCTCAGGGCAAAATACCTACACAGACTGAAAGTGAAGGGCTGGAAACAAATTTCCAAGAAAACAGACAGAAAAAAAAAGCCGGGGTAGCAATACTCATATCAGACAAAATAGACTTCAAAAAAAGGGCTATAAAGAGAGACCCAGAAGAACACTTTATAATACTCAAGGGAAGAATCCACCACAAACACATAAATATTGTAAAGATACATGCACCCAACACAGGAGCACCCCAATACACAAAGAAAATCTTGGAGAACTTCAAGAAAGATATTGACAGCAACACAATTATACTAGGGGATTTTAACATCCCACTGTCAAAAATGGACAGATCTTCCAAACAAAGTATCAACAAAGATACTGTGGCATTGAACAATGCCCTAGATGAAATAGACTTAACTGATATATATAGAGCCTTTCACCCCACAGAAGCTAAATACACATTCTTTTCAAATACATATGGAACATTTCAAAGATAGACCATATGATAGGGCACAAAACAAGACTCAACAAATTCAAGAAAGTTGAAATCATATCAATCATTTTCTCTGACCACAAGGTATTGAAATTAGAAACCAACTCAAAGGAAAAAAAACCCAAAATACTCAAAATCATGGAGATTGAATAGCATGCTATTAAACAACAAATGAGTCAAGAATGAGATTAGAGAAGAAATCAAAAAGTTTCTTGAAACAAATGAAAATGAACTCACAACAACCCAAAACTTATGGGACACAGCGAAGGCAGTCCTGAGAGGGAAGTTCATAGCGATACAGGCCTACCTAAAAAAGACAGAAACATTTCAAAGAAAGAACCTAACTCTATGTCTATAAGAACTTGAAGAACAACAACAAAGACAGGCCCAGAGCAAGTAGAAAAAGCAGATAACCAAGATCAGAGCAGAATGAAATGACATAGAGACTCAAAGCACAATTCTAAGGATCAATAAATCCAGGAGCTGGTTCTTTGAAAAGATATACAAAATCAACAAGCCTTTAAGCAGGCTCCATCAAGACAAAAAGAGAGAGGACCCAAATAAACACAATCAGGAATGAAAGAGGAGAGATTACAACTGACGGCACAGAAATACAAAGGATTGTAAGATACTACTATGAAGAACTGCATGCCAAGAAATATGAAAACCTAGGAGAAATGGACAAATTTCTAGAAAAATACAATCTTCCAAAACTGAATGAACAAGAAGCAGAAAGCCTGAACCGACCAATAACAGCAAACGAAATTGAAGCAGTAATCAAAAAACTCCCGACACACAAAAGCCCTGGACTGAATGGTTTCACAGAGAATTCTACAAAGCATTTAAGGAAGAGCTAACCCCTATCCTTCGGAGACTATTCCAAAAAATCCAAAATGATGGAAGACTCCCAAACTCTTTTTATGATGCCAGCATCATCCTAATCCCAAAACCAGAAAAAGACACAACAATGAAAGAAAACTTCAGGCCAATATCGCTGATGAACACAGACGCTTAAATCCTCAACAAAATACTGGCAAACCGCATCCAGCAATACATTCAAAAGATCATACATCATGACCAAGTGGGATTCATCCCAGGGATGCAAGGATGGTACAATATTCGCAAATCAATAAACATAATACGTCACATAAACAAAAGGAAAAACAAAAATCACATGATCATATCAATAGATGCAGGGAAAGCATTTGATAATGTACAGCACCCATTTATGATAAAACACTCAGCAAAGTGGGAACAGAGGGAACATTTCTCAACATAATAAAGGCCATATATGAGACCTACAGCCAACATTATACTCAATGGACAAAAACTAAAATCTTTCCCACTAAGATCAGGAACAAGACAAGGCTGTCCACTATCACCACTTCTATTCAACATAGTAGTGGAAGTTTTAGCCACAACAATCAGACAAGAGAAGGAAATAAAAGGCATCCAAATTGGAAAGGAAGAAACAAAACTGTCATTGTGTGCAGATGACATGATAGTGTACACAGAAAATCCTATAAACTCCACAAAAAAACTATTCGACCTAATAAATGAATTTGACAAAAGAGCGGGATACAAAGTCAATATCCAGAAATTAAAGGCATCTTTGTATACCAACAGTGAAACATGAGAAGCAGAAATCAGGAAAAAAATCCCATTTGATATAGAAATAAGAAAAATAAAATACCTAGGAATAAACCTCACCAAGGAGGTAAAAGACCTGTACTCAGAAAACTACACAACACTGAAGAAAGAAATCATGGAAAACACAAACAAATGGAAACATACCATGCTCATGGATTGGAAGAATTAACATCATCAAAATGTCCACACTACCCAAAGCAACTTATAGATTCAATGCAATCCCTATGGAAGTACCAATGGCATATTTCAGAGATATAAAACAAACATTTCAAAAAATTTATATGAAACCATAAATGACCCTGAATATCAACTGCAATTTTGAGAAAGAAGAGCAAAGTAGGAGGGATCACAATACCTGATATCAAACTGTATTACAAGGCCACTGTAATCAAAACAGCCTGGTACTGGCATAAAAACAGACAGATAGACCAATGGAACAGAATAGAGAGCCCAGAAATAAATCCAAGTCTCTACGGGCAATTAACCTTCTACAAAGGGGGTAAGAAGCATAAAATGGACTAAAAATAGCCTCTTCCACAAATGCTGTTGGGAAATCTGGACAGCTACATGTAAAAAAATGAAACTCGAGCACCAACTTACACCATACACAAAAATAAATTCAAGGTGGATAAAAGACTTAAATATAAATCGTGACACCATGAAAGTCCCAGAGGAAAACATCGGTAGGAAAATTTCAGACATTCCACGAAGCAGCATCTTCAATGATATGTCCCCTAGAGCAACGGACATAAAGGAAAGAATAAACAAATGGGACTTCATCGAAATAAAAAGCTTCTGCAGGGCTAAAGAAAACAGTATTGAAAAGAGAACCAACCGTATGGGAGAACATATTTGCCAATGATACCTCAGACAAGGGTTTCATCTCCAAAATATATAAAGAACTCAGAACTCCACTCCAGGAAGACAGAAAACCCAATTAAAAAATGGACCAAAGACTTGAACAGACACTTCTCCAAGGAGGACATACAGAGGGCCAACAGACATATGAAAAGATGCTCAACATCATTAGCCATCAGAGATCCAAATTAAAACCATAATGAGATACCACCTCACACCAATCACAATGGCCATCATAAACAAAGCCAACAAGTAACTGTTAGAGGGGATATGGAGAAAAGAGAACCCTTTGCTCTGTTGGTGAGAATGCAGATTGGTGCAGCCATTGTGGAAAACAGTATAGAATTTCCTCAGAAAACTAAAAATGGAACTGCCTTTTGACCCAGCAATTCCACTACTGGGATTATACCCTAAGAGCCCTGAAACACCAATCCAAAAGAACCTATGCATTCTAGTGTTCATAGCAGCACAATTTACAATAGCCAAGTGCTGGAAGCAACCTAATAGCCCATCCACAAATGAGTCAATCAGGAAACTATGGTACATTTACACAATGGAATTCTATGCAGTAGAGAGAAAGAAGGAGCTTATACCCTTTGCAACAGCATGGATGGAACTGGAGAGCATTATGCTAAGTAAAGTAAGTCAGGCGGTGAGGGACAAATACCATATGATCTCACCTTTAACTGGAACATAATCAACAAAAGAAAAAAGCAAGAAAAATATAACCAGAGACATTGAAATTAAGAACAATCTAACAATAGCCAGAGGGGAGCAGGGAGGGGACTATGGGGAGAAGGGTCTTCAGAATCCTCTATAGAGGACACATGGACAGAACCAAGGGGGAGGTTGGAGGCAGGGGAGGGAGGTAGGTTTGGAAGGGGTGGGAGGAAGGGAGGGGAGAGGATACAGACAGCTGTAATTGAACAACAATAAAGTAATTAAAACAACAACAACAACAACACATGAGTTCAAGTATGTTCTCTGATATGCTAAATGAGCTACTACTTTGAAAACAGAATAAAGTAGACTTAGGTTAACAAGTACTGGTGTTCTCTTTTTTCAGAAATGCTGAAGGAATCGAAGTGTTTATGGTTCCATCTGCTAACTTAACAACCATTCCTTCCCAGGTCTCGGCTGTAGTTTGTTAGGGGCCAGTACTCTAAATCCAAGAACTTATAGAAAGGTGAAACCAAGAGAGTTATCAGTGAAGTAATTACAATATTGTAGCTGTTGATTTTTAAGAAGTATTTTAGATTAGATAATAATATGACCTGTGTCAGGAACAGTACAGTTACTTCATGTCCCATGGTAGCGGGGGTGACTTACAAAGTTGTTTTTTTCCCCCCTTCACCCAAGGACATTTTTTTTTTTTAAAAGATTTTATTTATTTATTTTTAGAGAGAGGAGAAGGGAGGGAGACAGAGAGGGAGAGAAACAGCAATGTATGGTTGCCTCTCACATGGCCCTCACAGGGGACCTGGCCCACAACCCAGGCATGTGCCCTGACCGGGAATCGAACCGGGACCGGCTGGTTCCCAGCCCGCGCTCAATCCACTGAGCTACACCAGCCAGGGCCCCAAGGACATTTTTTCATTGATTTTAGAGAGAGGAAGGGAAAGACAGAGAAACATTGATGGGTTGTCTTCTCATATGCACCCCAACCAGGGCCAAAACCCACAACCTTTGTCAATGGTACGATGCACCAGCTGAGTCACACCAGCTAGGGCACATAGCTGGGTTTTCCGACTGATTACATGTGCACTTATATTATTTTACTGTTCTTGGCCAGATTCTTTAGGAGTGAAAGGGTTAGTGTGCCACCAGGTTAGAAGTTTACTCAGTGCAGGGTAAGTGTCCCCTTATGGAGTCTTTCCTCGAAACAGAGGCAAAGACAAATGTGAGAGGATGCCTATAATTTACTCTAAAATGTTATTAAAGGAGAATTTTTAAGACTTGTCATAGTAAATTAAGTAAACAATAAATTATGTGCCATAATAAATTCCAGAAAAGCCTTACTGAATATAAGGTAGTTAGTAAAATTTTAAATTACTTACCATCAGAAGACATCAACTCATCAATGATATCTCCACTAATAGATCCTGCTGGAAAGAGAAATGTGATAAATGTTTTGTGACATTTCTGTAATAGTACAGGCAGTTGGTTGTATTTCAACACAGTATATACTAAACACAATTAGATTTAATCAGCAGCAGCTTAACAGCATGAAGTTATGTACTAGAACTTTATGTAAAGATATTTTCATCCATACCTACTCTGTTTTTTTTTTTTAAGATTTTATTTATTTTTAGAGAGAGGGGGAGGGAGGGAGACAGAGAGGGAGAGAAACAGCAATGTATGGTTGCTCCTCACATGGCCCTCACTGGGGACCTGGCCTGCAACCTAGGCATGTGCCCTGACTGGGAATCGAACCAGGACCCTTTGGTTTCCAGCCCGCGCTCAATCCACTGAGCTACGCCAGCCAGGGCCCATACCTACTCTGTTTTTAAACTTGAAACTCAAGATGTTGACCAAAAGCCTCATCCTCCTCCCAAAACAGACTCCTGGGTTTTACAGTCAGTGGTAATGTAATTCTCCATCACCTGACCTTGAACAGCTGTCACTTTCCATTCCTCCTGTTAGCTTCATCTCCAGATTTCACACATCAGATAGTACTTATTTTGCCTAAACAGTATTTCTTACCTGTTCTTTATTTCTCTATGCCCACTGCCACCATGCTACTTTGGCCTTAAGGTTCTCAGCTGCACAAGTACCTCTGCCCTCTTCTTCCCAGGCGTCTTCTTCCTAATCATGACCGTCCGGCACTCAGCACCCTGTGCAGTACTCACAAGCCACTTCCTTGGTCACAGACCCTCACTGGCTATCCACTACCTCCTTACTCAGTCTCACATATAAGGCCCTCTTCAATCCAGCCCCAAGTTACTTTCCTTACTATTTCCAAATACAAAATCATATACAGAAACTAACTGCTCATAACTTTTTGAATGCTAGTGGAAGCCAATATACTAACTGGATCTGAGTTAAACCTTACAAAGCTTGCTTGCTTTCTTCAACCTCTTTGGATTATACTTAAGAGGACAGGCTTTTCAAGGACCACACTTGCTTTCGTGTATCCCCATGGCCTAAGGTAGAAATTCTTACAGGGAGCGTAGGAGGGAGGGTGTGGGAACACTATGCTGAATGACATTCTATGTGCTATCAGATCTTACAGCCTCACCCTGCACTACCATGACCAGCCAGGGCAGCAGACTCCTAAGGTACAAATAAAACTGTACAGTGCAGGCTAGGATAATCTGCAGCATTCCAACTACATGAGCGTTGATTGTCATTCACTGAGCAAGTATGCTCTCCAGATATAGCAATAGAAACTGAAGGAAGAGGAGGCATATGTCACTGTATACTCTATAGCCTGACTGTTCAAGGTGGTTAGAGCACATGTCAATAATTTGTCCTCGAGGTACTAAGAGATAACTGTTCAAAGTAAACCTCAGATAAAAAGCAGACAAGTGTAAATAGTAACAGGAATGCTGGCTACTTCTGAAAATGGAATCCTAAAGAAAACTGAGCTTTAGACCCATTAAACATCATCCCCTTGCTGAGTATTTATAGTTCTATATACTGTTTCAACCACATTACATCCTACCACATTGTATGTTTCTGAATATACAATCACATGGTCTTGTGTGTAAAAAATATGTATCTTAAACAAATCTGTAGTAATAATTTAAAAACATTTATATGATAATACATGAAATTACAATCAATAAATATAATAAATAATATAATAAATATAATAAATAATATAGCCCTGGCTGGTGTGGCTCAGTAGATTTGAGTGCCGGCCTGTGAACTGAAAGGCTGCAGGTTCGATTCCCTGTCCAGGCACATGCCTGGGTGCACGCCAGGTCCCCAGTTGAAGGTGTGTGAGAGGCAACCAATCGATGTATCTCTCCCACATTGATGTTCCTCTCCCTCCATTCACCTCTCTCTAAAAATAAATACAATTTTTAAAAAAATATAAAAAAAGACAGGTTTTTAAATTTCCCTCATAAAACCTTTCCTCATGCTGAACACATAGAGACACCAAATTAACACATGTTGATTAAACTAAGCTTCCTATTTCCCTCATGTATCAGATAACAGGTGACAACCTACGACTTTCTAAAATAAAGGCCCACCTGAAGCTAAGTCTGTGGCCAGCACGTGCTGGGGGCCCTGGTCCCTTTCAGGTGTGGGCTGCGCAGGGGGGCTCCGAGTGGCTGGGCTGGGCTTGTGTGGAGTCCGGGGAGTCGAGGGCTGAGAGGAGGGCTGTGTGAGGTCATCTGGTGGGGGGACTGGAAAAACCACGGGTTGAGATGAACTGGATTCTTTATTTATAAGCAGCACGTGGATGGGGCCTGAATGACTCTTTAGGTTGATCTGGTATTTCTTCTGTCCATTCTGACCCTTGAAGTTGTTAAGTATAACCAAATGAATAAATATTAACATTAAAAATGAGATAAAGCTACTAGGGACTTAAGTCAATTTGCACAACAAAAGAAAGGCAGTAAGTCAAGACCAAGTGGAGACCAAGAGTAGGACATGATATTAAGGCTCTAAGCCACCTGTCCCTGAGCTTTTTTCAAAAATAGCATCAAAAACTCTCAGTTATAGAATAATGTAATTATTAATAATAATGTATTATTCTATTAATGTACTTTCATTTTTAATGTAATCACTCCTCGCATTCTCCCTACATATGAACACCATCCCAGGTTGTAGGCTGCTGTGGATATGGTGGTCACCTCAACAAGCTTTGTTAAATGGCCACCGTTTCACAAGTCAAACTCTGTTTTCCACTCAGCAAGCATAAAAAACACTGATTTTCCTACAGGCAGTAAGTGCACCACCCCTGTATTTTAAAAGGTTATCTGCATCCTGAGGCTTCAGAATCCAGCTGTATAAATGCCTAAATACAAAGCTCTAGAGTAGCTGAAGCAGGGAGGTGAATGAGAGTTATAATCTTTTTCTACTCCCTTCTTTGGTTGGTACAGCTTTCAAATCAGTTTTAGGAACTCTGAATCCAAAACTAAAATCATGAAACTTATAACTGCAGAGTCAATAAGTACTATTTGACTCAATAAGCCAAAATAAGTTTTTTAAAAGGTCTGATTTAAAGCAATATATTATTGTTGATATTTAAATTGAACTTCTCAGTCAGGATTGGTATATCAGTTACAGATAGTGAAACTAATTTTTTTGATGTTTTAAGATTATTTATTGTATCTTGACTCATCCCTTGATATCCTGTAGCTGAATAAAATCAAGTTAGTAAAATGTTACGTAATTCATTGTCATATCTACAATTTTACTAAAGTAATGAAGACACCCAAATTTAATATCAGTACCCTCGAACAGACAACCTGATGATGTTCACACACAATTAGCTCATGTTCAGTGAAAGTAAACACATTTGTGCCTCTTGAGACAGCACGTCCATTGTAACAAGTCCCCCATGTACCATTTCTGGAATAGGAACCTCCAGTTGTGTACCAGAAGGTGCCTGAATGGCCAAAAGTGTGTCACCTGTCAAAAAAAAAAGAAATAAAGATTTTCACATTTTAGAAAATACCATTGATCCAGGAATAGAATGGCAACAAGGGGGATCCTGGAGTCAGAACACTTGGGTTTAAAGCTCAGGCATGGGCTCCTACAGAGCATATGACTTACTACATAGGTTGTTCTGAGAATGAGGTCACAGACGTATTAGATCTCAGAACAGGGTAAACACAGTGTTAGATCTATTATTATTAATAAGTTCACCTCAAGTTAATTTTGCTTTTACTCAGTCTCATGTTAAGTTTGAGACTCTGGAAACCTTTTAACCTCAATTAAACCACATTGTTTACTTGATTTAAATTACTTAAATGACTGGGGACATCAGAGATAAAGTGTGACACACTGAAATCTTGAGCTTAATCAAGCTTACTTGTGAAGCCAAATTCTACAGCGGTCTCTGAGGAAGACTAAGATGACTTCCTCCATGGTGGCCAAGTGGAGCAATAGCCATACATCTGCCTGGAAAGTCAGTGACAGGCTGTGTTCTTGACAGGCACAATTAAATAAAATGTGCATGCACAATTTCATTTATTTGTGTGAGATACAATTACAGGCACACAACCCCACCCTTTCAGCTATTAATCCACTATGTTGTCATTTCAGGGGAGATCACACGGTGGGGAAGATGGGGTGAGGAACGGTTTTCCTGGTTATAAACTGATTCCCTAACTATCCTCATGCTTTCTGTGGTCCATCTGTGACCAGCACACTTGCTGCAGTTTCATAAACAGAGCTGATGAGCATGGTGTTCGTGTTCAAGTTCCATTACAGACTGTGAAACTGTGACTGAGACTATTGTTGATTCATCCCTCTCTGACTCGGCTGCCCCACCCACTCAGTTTTCGGCCACCAATGCAGACAGTGATGTGACCTGTGAAAAGCAGTTACTGTCATGGGAACAGAAATATAAATGGCCTACGAATATGGCACACTGAAGAATAAGATGTCCGCTCCTGACAATAACAACCAGTGAGCGCAAGGGATTCTGATTCACTGCAGTAAATGGGTCGAGCAGAGGAAGAACGTACTTACCGTTAAAGCAACTGCAAACATCCTCATGCGTTACATAGGAAAACGTACTGTCGTAAGAGTTAAGGAACAACATTTGTTATCAAGGTCTAGGCATTTCCACTAAGATAATAAATCGAAGGCCAAAAAAAAATGACAAATGCTTGTGGGGCTGTCGGCCATGGTCAGACTAAAAAGAACAGAAGTCTTTAGTCTGAAAAACCAAAGACAAACAAAAGTCCCCAAAAGGAAGGTTCATCCTGGGTTCTGAGAAGCCACTTTAGATTTCTGTGACATCTGATGACCCTTGGGAGATAGATGGAAAACCTGCTTATCAAAGAGACAGGCTTCTTGGGGAAAAGGTATTGATGGGGAAAAGGAAGTCACAACCACAGAAACCTCCACATCCAGAATTTGCTTAAGCTGTGATTTGGGGAACTGGGAGTGACCAGAACCTTGGAAAGCAGTGCAGCAAGGTCCAAGATCAGCTAATTCAATGGGTTTTGAATCTTGGGGCTCCACAGCAGCCATCTTGAAAATCCACTGTTACAAAACTTAGGGAGTGCTTACCCATAGAAAGAAAATAACGAGATCATGGACTTAAGACAACATAAAACATAATTGTATACCTTAGTTAGAAGCTCATGAAGGTACAAGATCAATGCAGTTAAATGTTCCATAGATCATAGGTATGCTCACGAATCATAAGCTTCACAGATACCCAAGAGAACAGCGATTATAAGAAACATGGAGTGCATCGCCCAGCTTTCCAAGGATGACAGATACCACAGCTTGGAACCCTACCATCCTTGAATTAGTATCAGGCTGAAAGTATCCTGGATTGATTTCAAGGCCCATGATATTTCATTTTCCAACCAACATTAATTTTTCAAAACTCTGAGAGTTGCTGACTGCCACTTCAGAGAATGAACATAATGATTTAATGATAACCTATGCACTTCACAATGACATCTAAAGTTCAATCACCCTGAGCATACTGGCTTGTGTATCACATCCTACCAATGGGTAGACCAAAAGTAGATGAAATTTTTTTTCTCAATACAATACAGGGATGATGTTACTAGATAAGACTATGTAACTAAAAAAGAAAAATCTTTAAATTACTAAAAACATAAAACTAAAATGTTGTATTTACTTCCTAAACTTAAATCTCTAAAAATAGTACAACAAAGTACCCAATCTTCTACCCGGAACAACGTCAGGTAACATATCCTCTCTGGCTCTATGTGCACAAGTAACTTATGGAAAAGGATATCTATTGTTAATGGAATCATCCATCACATTTTTGATGCTTTGCTGAAGCCACGACTTCTGCTGATCCAGTTCTCTTTCCTTCAGTTCCAGGTCCTCAATCTCAGCTTTGAGATCTCGCAGTCTCTCCAGGACCTCTTTAGTGTTGCAGCCAGCACCTACACCTCTTAAAAAGAGGAGAGAATCAACATCATATTAGACCCAGGTTAACACCACTTGCTTTTAATAGTAAGAAGATTG
This sequence comes from Micronycteris hirsuta, assembly GCA_004026765.1. NCBI lineage: Eukaryota > Metazoa > Chordata > Mammalia > Chiroptera > Phyllostomidae > Micronycteris > Micronycteris hirsuta. Next base: position 83,053 of record PVJI01001877.1, read on the forward strand.
ACTTAATTAGCAATGTATTCAAGATAAAAATCTTTACACTCTTCTAAAAATCAAGGATTAAAAAATTTAAATACCTAGCCCTGGCTGGTGTAGCTCAGTGGATTGAGCGCGGACTGGGAACCAACCCAGTCAGGGCACATGCCTGGGTTGCAGGCCAGGTCCCCAGTGAGGGCCACATGAGAGGCAACCACACATTGCTGTTTCTTTCCCCCTCTTTCTCCTTCCCTTCCCCTCTCTCTAAAAATAAATAAATAAAATCTTTATTAAAAAAAAAAATTTAAATACCATACCTCTGAACCTGTTTGCTTAGAGTATTTTTTGGCAAGAACAATGAAATTACAAAAATTCTCGGTATTTTAGAGTGATTTTTGTCACCAGGAAGGTCAGGCTGGTGACAAATGCCCCTAAAAGATGTCATGGCCAAACAGTCACACTGGGACATCTCATAGGTAAACTGAGATACAGGTAAAATCAATTATAACCTTTAAATATCAGGGTAAGATTTTGACTAAAGAGAAAAAAAAACCAAGGTCAAAGGAGACAAATTTCAAAACAGAAAGTTATTTGTCACATTCAAATATATTGTATAACCACACCAAAATTAACAGGACAACATGTGTTTCGATCAATTATTATTTATAAGATCCGTATTTCCACATATTAAGATGTAGTTCCTGCTTGCAAGGCATTTATATTACTTAACTGGCCAATAAAACGCTTAGGTGGAGAGGGATTAAGAACACAAAGTAGTGTGCAGGGTGTGCCAAACAAGGGCTATGATTTGAATTTAGAGAGTATAAATTAAACAGCAGAGAGCAAGGGGATGGCCTAGCTCAGGAGCAACAACATATGGGGACACACAAAGAAGCCCTGAGAGACAGGTCCTGGGAAAAGTGGGACCCAGTGTGTGCCCAAAGGACTTAAGAGAGACAAACAGTAGAATGACAGATTTTACAGAGCACTGGAAAGAAAAAGCAGGGTTTTAGAACAGAGCACTGATTTATAACTTACTTCCATTGGATGCTATTTTTTGACTTTTTTTCAATCAGGTCAATTCCTTCCAAGACATTGGTGATATCATAAATTCTTCTTTTTTGTCTCACAGCCAAAGTATCTGCAGCCTGTTTTAAAGAAAAAAGGGTGGTGGTGGGGGGGCGGGAGGCAAAGACCAATAACATAAATTACAATTCATATTTTAAAGCCCAAAACATTGGTTACTAAATTCATAGCACGAGAACCCAATCCCAGATCTGACCCAGGCAGCTGTTGGGAACAAGGGCTGAATGTATTCAAAAGCAGCTCTCACACCCTGGGAAGACCACAGAAATTATCCCATTTAAAAGCCAGAAGTTGTTGAAATGGAAGGAAAATAAAGAGGCTAGGACACAAAGCCCACAGAAATGAAAGAACAGTGAGAACACTTCATATCACCTCCTGGGTTAATCCTGGGGGCTATAAATTGCAGACCCTGTCACATCCTATCTCATTCTTCTGTTCGTAAAGTCTTGTCTAGAGACAGCTTCAATTCTTCTTGGGAAATTTTGAACAATTATATCTCAGCAATTTTTAAAATAATTCAGTCAACATATTTGGGGGGAAATTCTGAAGGATGGATACTCACATGGTGAAACCTTGAAATACACTATCAGCATTTTTTAAACTCACAGTGAAAACTGAACACACGGCATCAAATCAACAGCTCACAATGAAAACTGAACACACGGCATCACACTCTAGTATGAGATGGTACCAGCAAATGGTGTGCAAGAGCTTGGTACTCTCATTCATATTTGACAAACTCAATAAAAACATTCAAGTTATGACTGAATTCAGGAATGCTGACAGTTCCTCTAATAGTTCTCACTCACATTTCTGACACTTATTCCCTAAGATAATGAATGGAAACTCCAAGAAGGGGCGACCCCACAGCTCTTTTTCAGTGGATTAGGCAAGAGTCTACCTGAACATGTAGTCACACTCTCAAATTCATGGCAGTCATGAAAAAACACCTTTGTGTCCTTACTGACAACAGTTAGCAAGTTATCTAAATTAGTGAATGGCAATGAGATGTACTGGTTTATCAGCCGTCCGAGGACATCACTACTTTCTTGATTGTGCAAAAAAGCAGCTCCTATAAAACCCAGTTTTGCAAGCTGGATCCTCCCTCTACGTGAGCATGTGTGACCAACAGCTCACCTCACAGGCATTTGGAACCTGTAAGTGCAACGTCAGTCCTAGCAATCCATTTGTTGTGCCACCAAAATGTCCAGGTTACTCCTGCCCAGTCACCTGGGTCTTCAGAGAGGGGAATCCATGACTCAAACAGTGGACAGGAGAGTCAGTGGGATGTGGCAGAGACAAGGGAGAACCAGAAGTGAGGCTCTTTCATCCAGACAATTATAAATAGGACGAAGCCTGGTCTCACTGTTGCCCTCTTCCCTTGTGCTCAGCAATCCTTTTCTGTTTATCTGCCTTCACAAGAGTTTCTGTTGTGTAGCATAAGGCTGTTTTCCTGAGGCGCAGTAGTCACTGCCAAGCTAACTGTAGAAATTGGAGTTGTGGGTACATTCTTCCCTTTCCTCTGATGAGGCCCCTTAAGAGGAAGCCCAAGCCTCCCAGGCTGCTGGGTCATCCACATCCAAGTGCTCAGATACAGCAGTGCTATGGCCACTCCACAGTTCACCTGTTAGAACACCAGGGCATGTCTGCATGAACCAGACCAGAAGAGCTGTCCTAGGTCATTAAGCAAAGGGCCATCAGATGTTGCTTTTTGCTCTATTTTTAAAATTTCTTACTGCTTAACAACTACCAAGTTTAACCCTTGATTTCCAAAACTCAACATTATTTCCTAAATACTCTTCTCTCTAATCACATGAGCATATAAATGGCCAACATGTATGCCCAAAAGCACATCACTTGGACAGGACCTGTAGGAGGCTTGCACATTAGCAGCCATACCAGCCTTGGCAAGTCAGGTTGGAGCAAGGCATGCCAAGGTGTCTGAGGGTCGACTGGGAGAGACAAAGGGCAGCTGGCCGTAAAGTCAGAAAAGGTGAGAGGGGGTCCTAGAAGCCAAGGGAAGAGTGAGAAAAGATAACTGCTTCCAGAACTGCTATCGGGGAGTCAAGAGCACTGACAACCTTCCAGAGGACTCTGGAAGGACCACTGAGGACCATGTCCTGGCTGGACAACGCCAGAGGGTTTTGGGCAGCAGCTGCAGGGAACTGTGGGGTCTCTCCAGGAAGTGTTCTTTCAATAAAGATGCAGGTATGATGGTAGACAGGTAGGGAGAGGTAGGATATCTCCTTGTGGTGACTTTTTATTTTCTCATCAGTGGGGGTGCAGTGAAGAGGGAGGGGAGGTAATGGCTGAGAAGAGTGTGAAATTCCCCTACAGGAGCAGGAGGGAGCAACAGAAGGAATGCTGGGTCCCTCCTGGGCTTCTGCTGTCCTGGCGGTGAGCTGCACTGACACCCCAGCATCACTGGTTTTCTCCACCCCTGGAGATGGGCCTGGGTACTGATGAGGTGTGCACAGGGCAGAGTGGCACATCCTCTTCCCACTCTGCCACAGTCATGTGCTTCAAGTTTCCTTACAAAGGTTATTTGCTGTTACAGGATTTGACTTATACAGCCATGACGGAAGCATCTAATCCTACCATATCAACTTCACTTTTCAGGAAAATATACAAGCAAATGTAACCCTCAGGAGGAACAGATCTCCCCTCCAAACATTAAATCCTGTTCTAATGGTGTCACCAATGGTGAGCAAAGTGATGTGTACAGGTGGAACAAAATTCAATCCAGGGACGCTGCCAGGAGTTGGGTAAGACAAAATTAGATGAGATACTTTACAAGGGCTAAACAGGGCTTTGTCCCACAAGCATTTTAAAAGAGCCCAGTGTGAGCTCTGGGAGGAGGGACAGATCCTAAGGCAGCTTTATTTGTTTAGGATTAGTTGCAGCTCGTTTGCCCGAGGGTGTTCTGATGGCATGAAGTCCTGAACATGAAAGAGTAACTAGGGAAACATCCCCTGTCCCAGGTTTTCCTCTGGGACTACAGCTGTCAGTACATGTGCTCTCAGTGTTTGGGCTGCTGGGCATTACAAACAAATGTGATTGCATCCGAACCTACAAACATGCAAAAGACACTACATATGACCAATTTGTTATACACACACACACACACACACACACGAAGTGATGATCTGGAAAGGAAGGTCGTACGACCACACGCAACACAGGAAGACTGCCCATGAAATACGTCTGTGAATATATATAATTTTATATGTTTATTTTATATATATATATATATATATTTTTTTTTTTAAATCCTCACCAGAGGTTATGTTTATTGACTTTAGAGAGGGAGGGAGGGAGAGAGGGGGACACAGAGACAGAGACAGATATGGATGTGGGAGAGAAATATGGATCAGTTGCCTCCTGACAGGAGACTGAACCCCCAACCCAGGTATGTACCCTGACTGGGAATCAAACCCACTTTTCTGGGGTACAGGATGGATGTGCCAACAAACTGAGCCACCTGGCCAGGGCTGCCCATGAAATATTTTAATGAGAATTTCAAACAACCTGAGTGAACTCATTTTCAACTGTGCCCCACAATGTGCTATGCCATCTCAGGATTTTAGCTAATTTCAAACACAGAGGAAATTAATATAGAACTTTTATAAGCCAGTAATGGGATAATTGTTATAGATCTTTCATAGATATTACCTAATTCAATGGTCACAACTGCCTTGTAAAGTAGCTATCATTCTGTTTCATAGAAAACAAATTCAGAAAGTTAATGAATACTCAGGTAATTTGGCATTAATTATGTACCTGTGAAATATATTTGTGGCAAAACATTTTCAAATAGGCTTCCATACTTTTAAAAAGACTTAAACAGGTATACAGTCAAAAGTTCCCCAGCTATGTAACTGCCCTGAAGGAGCTGTTCAGGTTCCACTGATCCACAGGTGCTTTCACCTGGAGTGTATGAAATGGTTTGAAAAAGGAACATCTTTATTCCTACTTATTTATTCATTGAAAACAATAAACAGTAACAAAAAATTGTATATATGTCTAAGGCTTGGGACTACAGTGACAAGTTATACAATGAGGTTTAAAAAATTAAATAGCCTCACAGAAAAGAGGTTAGGTGGAAGCCAATAAGAGTTCAAGGAAGAGGCTGCTATGTGCTCCCAACTTCGACTGTAGGGGACATTAACCAGATAGAAAATTAAAAACCAAGAAATAAATAACTTACTCCGGGGACATAAAGCCTCCCCCCAGAAGCAGCACACTGACTGTTTTAACTCCAACTCAGCACCCAGGCCCACAGGGATCTCTCCTAGAAATGTATTCAATGCATTCCCTACCACTGGACTCAGGATTTTTGAAATGCATATGCTTTAAATTTGCTCCAATTTTTATTTCTTGATTTTTAATAAAACTGTACAAGATTTTACAATGGAAATTCATTTTTATTGTCTTAACTCAAGAAATGCTTGTTAAGATACAGCACTAAGTTCCTAACTCTCCAGTAGTATTGTATATGTCACAAGTTAGAAAAGAAACAACATCCACATGGTCTTGGGTATTTTATGGTATCCAAGATATGTGGGTACGAAGGTTGTCCTAATTTTCATATTCATGATATTCACAAAAAGTGATGCTTCTGTAACAGCTTCTTTTAAAATACCAAGTATATAACTCAAAAGTGTTAGTAACTTAAGATGAAATAGACCTCCTCAAAGTAAAAAATGTACAAAAAAATATGATTTTATAATTTTACATTAGAGGAAATGTCAAAAATGTGTTAATGATTTAAAAACAAAAAAAAAATTTAAAAATGTGGTAATGATGTTTTACTATGGTATACAGTAAGAAACATCATTGGAAAGATTTCAAAGGCACATGGGGCTCAGCTGCATCATATTCCCGCAAAAGTGGAGGGAGAAACCCTCTAAGTCAGCCCTCAGAATTCAGTTTTATCTGGAAAACCCCAAACTTGTCCTATTTCTTTTACTCAAGTCACAGGCTACAGCTGAATTTCTAGATTTTCAACAGGAGTTTTTAAGTTGTGTTTTTGTAACAGCCTCATGACTGTGAAATTTTTTAAACAGAATGCATTTTAGTTCATGACCATTTTATTCTGGTGTATTTGGCACAAAGCCATGAGAACAGGAATTTGCAGATAGGAACCTCAAGAACATCACTTCATGCAAAACACATGCAGTAGGCCCATTTATTCAAAGCAGAGACAGAGACAAGTCACAGCCACTCACTGAACACTGAAGACACCCAGGGAAGCGAGGACCTGAAGATATCCCACCCAGGGCAATCTTGGGTGTCAGAGGATACTCCGGTGGCCACAGTCACACTGTCCAGCCAGATGGGCGTCCTGGGCTCCCATGGGTGCGGGTAAAACGCTGGGTGTTAGCCCAGGCTCACGACAGTGCCTGTGTGCGGGGGCGTCTGAAGTGACTGCGACTGACTGCTTAGTACTTGGTGTCATTTGTGTGTTTACAGCCTGGTTCTTAAACTCGGTGCTGGGTGACTTTTCACTGCGACGGTCACCTTGTGCCCCTGGGTGCTGTTGCATACTGGCAAACTCTGCCTGGGGCGGTCAGGTCACTGTATGTTACCACCAGCCTTCCGTCCATGTTGTCGTTTGAAGGACCTGCGCTGGAGCCCAGGACAGGGCGCGCTCCCACGACACAAGCGACTTCAAAGGAACAGAAGAGCCCTTCTTCGTGACATGGAAAACACCATCTTAGAGATCTGCGACCGGTGCCGAAATAAGTCACATACCGAACGTCCCCCACAACTGCCGGACCATGAAAAGTGGACAAGGAATATGATTTCGTTACCATTATTTTAGTGAGGAGGAGTTGGGGGGAGGGGTCACATTTTTTCCTTCTTTCATCTGAAATGGGTGGTTAAATAGCTTTTGCTTTTGTTTTGAACAAGGCGGGTACGGTGGCCATCAGAACGGCCCATGGAAACCACCGAGTCCTAACAGCGGTGACCCCGGGGCGCGCGCCCGAAGCGCGGGGCAGCGGCTCTTTGTGGAGCGCGGGCCGGGCTGTAGCCACGCGGCGGGTCAGGCGCCCCGCCAGCATCCCCTCCCCCCACCCCCCGCATCCCTCGGCCGCCAGCTCACCGCCTTGAGGTCCAGCACGCCGTCCTGCGCCTCCTGAAGCAGCGACACGAACTTCGCGGTCAGCAGCCCCAGGCTCTTCTCATGCCGGCTGTTCCCGCCCGCCGGGCCCCCGAGCTGCGATGGCGGAGCGGGAGACGAGGGGGGCGGCCGATGGCTCTGCGCCTGGCCCTGCTGCGCCGCCTGTCCGGTGCTCCCAGGCTCGGCCGCCGCCATCCCCAAGCGCACCCCGCCGACGCCGAGTTTAAATGGCAGGAAGTGACGCCTGCCGCGGTTGCTGGGAGACGCACCAGCGGCGGCGGTCGCGGCGGACGAAGAAGGCGGGGCCTTGAGGAAGGGGCGGAGCCAGCGCCTCCGCCTGCCTCGCCGGGAGCTCCACAGCTCCCCAGGGCCTTATCAGGGTGGCCTCCCCCACCCCTCCACCAAACGGGTTATTTCCAGACTATTGAAGCCCATCGACGTGCACGTCCATCTTTATGCCAGTGACATAGTCTCGTTAACTGGGTTTTTTTTTGAAAGTTTTGAAATCAGGAATGTGTGTTTCCCGACTTTGTTTTCCTTTTTCGACATGGTTTTAGCTACTCTAGTTCCCTTTAATTTCTTTGAATTTTAGGATCATTTTAGAAACTTCTGCAAACAAGCTAGCTGGGGGTTTGATAAGGATTGCACTGAATCCGTAGATAAATTTGGGGAGGATGACCATCTCAAGTCTTCCAACCCATGAATACCTTTCTAACAATGTTTTGTACTTAAGATTCCCCCTTCCTTTGCTAAATTTAACCTAGATGACATTGCCAATAATTTTTTTAAACCACTTTATTTAGGTAAAATTGACATGTAAAACATGCACATATTTATTCAACTTAATGAGTCATGAAATTATCACCGTCAAGACAATGAACACAGTCATCAACTCCCAAAGTTTCCTTCATCCCATTATTATGATGTCCTTGTTTTCATTGCTGATTGTAGCGACCCGAGTCTTGCTGGCTCCTCAGACTCTCCGGAAAGGCTGTCAGCCTGCCCAGCCTGGTGACTGACAGAACCAAGCTAATGGGAAACCTATCTTCTTGGCCACAACCCTCCACCAAGGAATTTCCATTATGGTGATCAGAAGGTAATGGGAGATGGGTATGGTTCAGTGCTTCAGGCTTTTGATGTTGACAGAGATTTAGTAAGTCTTATTCAATAAATGTCTTTACTTGCTATATACTCTTAGGACAATTTTCAGAGTCTTTAAATGGGTGTTTTAAAATCTTTGGCAGTTAGGGTTGTTTTGCTGGGAAACAGGCCAGCGGAGTTCCTCCTGCTCCCTTCCAGAACCGGAACCTGCTCTGCTGACATTTTAACTACGATTACGATATGCATTTGAATTTATCAGTCTTCTTTAGATCAGTACTAACTTGGTAAAATAAGTTACTACAATACAGTTGTATTTCCCTCTTCCAACTTCATGCTATTTTTTTCACATATCACATCTATATTTGCTATAAATCCAACAAGTGTTATAATTGCCTTACATAGTCTTACAATAGAAGAAAAATATACTTAAGATCTTACATAAAAATTTACCCACATTTGTTTCCAATATTCTTTATTTCTTCCAGTGGACTTGAGTTACTGTCTGATATCATTTCCTTTTAGCCTTTAGGACAGTCTTGAACATTTTTTTTTTCAGGTAGTTTGGCTAGCAATACATTTTCTCTTTCCTCTGAAGAATGTAGCATTCTAGACTGACAGTTCCTTGTCTTTCCACACTTCAAATATGTCATCTTCTACCTTTGGGCCTCCACTGTTTCTGATGAGGTCAATTGTTCATTATATTGCTCCTCTATATGAGATAAACTGTATTTTCTTGTAGCTTTCAAGATTTTCCCAACAGTTTGACCATGAAGTGTCAAGGTGTGGTTCTCTTCATGTTTGTGCTGGGTTTTATGGAAATTCTTAGGTCTGTAGGTTGATCTTTTTTTTTCCTCAGATATAGGAAGTTTTCAGCTATTATTCTCCCAAATATTGATGTCCTCTCCTTCCCCTAACTCCCATTCCACCTTGGTATGCTCAGTGCTAACCCACAGATGTCAGTGTGAAGCTTGTGCATAATGAAATGCAATCCTCTCTTTTAGAAGCATTTACATTTTTTTCTGATTCCATTTAATTTTTAAAACTTAGTTCACTGGATATTTGTTAAAAACATAGTATCATATTCTCTTTCAAAAACAGTGAGGAGAATAGTATTTAGGCTTTTGTTCTGTATACATAGGAACATAAGAGATAACAAAAGCAAAAGAGTATAAATGACCAGACTAAAAGAAATTAACTGTTTCCAGTTGCAAAATAAGAATTCTCTTCAAATATACAGTGATTAAAAGGAAAAATGAAAAAATAAGGGTAGAAGAGTAGTATTCCTCTTGAGGAACAGACAATGTTTATAAAACCTTAAATGTAATCTTTAATAAAAAAGTCATATATATCCTAAAAAAGGGGTCATTGTGAGTGATGTGGAGATGGCAATATATGCTTTCTTAAGAGCGTCACATCTTTTGATCATACAGATTTCGGATACCTTTTGGCTCTATGTATGAGCATTTTGAAAGAATGGAGCTACATCAACTAAAAGACAACCAACAAATATAATTAGTTCTTCATCAATACAATAAGGCAACAATCATTAAAATACTTCCCCTAATATAGTTAAAAGCTAACGTAATTTTCATTTACATATTTATAGGCAAATGTGTAATTATCACACAATGTAAGCACAGAAACAAAGTGTCTTAAAGTCTAGTTATTTTGATAGGTTTTTCTAATACATATATTTATCAACAATTTGTTATCAAAACCTACATATACAATACTTTTTCAAGTCTTTTAAAATATCAGAATGAAATGTGTAGAAAGAGACATTTCAAAGTCATAGCAGTTACTACTATTACAATATTTAATCATTTTTACAATAGGTCTGCTGGTCCATTTCAATTAAATTCATTCTCAGAACCATTACAAGTCTTGTTGAATTTCATTTAGCGCAAAAGCCAGTTGCTTAATTTTTGCTTCCATTGCTTTTTTGTTCTTGCAGTTTTCTTGCAGAAGTTCACGCATTTCTTCTTCAACCTGATGAACCTAAATCAAATATAAATTTTACATTTAAATTTCTTTTTTTTTTAAGATTTTTATTTATTTATTTATTTATTTTCAGAGAGAGGAGAAGGGAGAGAGAAAGAGCAATGTATGGTTGCCTCTCACATGGCCCTCACTGGGGACCTGGCCCGCAACCCAGGCATGTGCCCTGACTGAGAATTGAACCGGGACCCTCTCGTTCCCAGCCCACGCTCAATCCACTGAGCTACACCAGCCGGGCTTACATTTAAATTTCTTAAATAGATTTTAAAATGTATTCTGAAAGAAAAAAGTCAAAAATTGATTCTTAATTGCATTTTGCAATTGAGACATTTATTTAAAGCAAAGAAGTCAGTAAAAGGTAACTTGTTCAGATACTATTTGGTAATATCATATTTATGCTGGATACAAAGTACATACATGTATATTATCTATTTCTCATAGGTTCTGGTGATGAACACATGGTAATTTATTTAAACTCCATTATAGAGCTTAAAAAAGTCTGTTGAAAGTTGTGCAACTTCTCAGTAGCATGTCTGGACAGAAAGTCTTCTGGCTTAATCTTTACACTGTCCTGTGATGCAGTGAGGGCTGAGGCATGAATTTACCTTAAACACCAGACCATTAAGGACTTTCAAACCTGACATAACCTCCCCTCCCTAACACTATAGTAAAGTTCCTTACTTCATTTCTACAGTTGCTGTTGGTGGTTATAAAGTAACTTCTATTTGAGAGATCATTTTATCATTTATTCCTAACCTATACTTTCCTAGAATTTTCTGTAATTGATACTATTAATTTTTGCTTGAAACTCTCTTCTATGATACATACAGCTCTCCCAACAGAACTATCACAAGGCCTGTCCCTTTTCCTAATCTCTAATACAGACTTCCTATTCTTTCTCCCTCAGAAAGCTCCTATTTTTTTTTTTTGTTGTTGTTGTTGTTGTTGATTGTCACATATAAGCTCTGGTGCCATTACTCTAACTGCTGAACAAACATATCTCTTTAATATTACACTGTATCAGCAGGAGGGGTCCAAATCAGAATTCAATGTTTTCCCTTTGGCCAAGGGCCTTACCTTATGCTTTACTTAGTACCTAATAAACCCTAGCCAACACTTCTCAGATTTTAAATAAAAGGTTTGAATCATCTGTTGACTTTACATGAAATAAAGAATTTTAAACAAATTACACTTCCTTATTAATTGTGATTATTTCCAAAGCCCTCATCCATCTATCTTCACAGACTCCTGAGGGCAATCAATATCCACTAATCAAACCACCTTGATTATGATATGGAGTATGCCTTTCCCTTTCTTTTGTTTGACTCCTTTCCAGCTGCTTATTTCTGAGTCTCCAGTCTTACAGAAAACAGTCATCCCACTTATCCATGGGGATACGTTCCATGACCCCCTAGTGGCTGCCCAAAACCACAGATAATACTGAACCCCATATATGCTACATTTTTTTCCTACATGTACAAATCTATGATAAAGGCTTAATTTATAAAATAGGCACAGCAAGAGATTAACAATAATCAGAGCAACATACTATAATAAAAGTTATGGGATGTGATCTGTCTCAAAACATCTTACTGTACTGTACTCACCCTTCTTATTCTTGAGATGATGTGAGGTGATAAAATGCCAAACCTATTCCTGAATCTGTGACCATCCCTCACTTGCAGTAAATAGCCTCATGTCACTCGTTTCAGGGGCTCCCTTGCTGAAGTCCTCACACAGGCTCAGTGCTTTCTGAGCAACACGCTGCCGTCAATCAGAACACATTTTCTGTTCGTGTCTTCCACCCACAAATTTAATGCCTTTTCCATCTTAGCTAAACACTCATCATACTCTGTGGCCGTAACTTGTGCAGTTTGAGGTAAAACAGCAAAACTAGCACAAATTTCTTTTTTCTTCTTCAGAATTTCATGATAGAAGATTCATTCTTAATGTAGATTTCAGCAACTTCAGCATACGATTTTTTCTTTCCTTATTAAGTCCAGAATGTTCACCTTTCCACTTAAAGGAAGCTCTTTACAGCTTCTCTTTCGCATGTCCAAGTTGCCAGCATCACAACTCTTACACTTTGTGGCCATTATTAAGTAAAATAAACGTTACTTGAACACAAGCACTGTGATACTGCGATATCGTAACAGTCGATCTGATCACCAAGGTGGCCACTAATGCTAATGAGAAGGGAGTACATACAACATGGCGACACTGGATAAAAAGATGATTCACATCCAGGGCAGGATAGATTTCATCATTCAGAATGGTGCTCAATTTAAAACTTATGAATTATTCCTGGAATTTTCCACTTACTATTTCAAACCACAATTGACCATGGGTAACTGAAACCTCGGAAAGCAAAGGGTGGATTTGCAGGGAGGGGACTACTGTATCTGTTTCTTTACTACCACTTCAAAATCAGGAGAAAATGAAATTTAATAACTGTCCACTCAGCTGGCGGATCTCAACATAGGAGTTACATCTGAATCACCTGTTGAGTTTTAAAAATACCTGGATCTGCTCTGGCTGCTGTGGCTCAGTGGATTGAGTACCGGCCTGCAAACCAAAAGGTCGCCAGCTGGATTCCCAGTCAGGGCACATGCCTGGGTTGAGGGCCAGGTCCCTGGTATGGGACACACCAGAGGCAACCACACATTGATGTTTCTCTTCCTCTCTTTCTCCTTCCCTTCCCCTCTCTCTAAAAATAAATAAATAAAATCTTTAAAAATAAAAATACTGGATCTGACCCCAGACTTACTGAATGAAAATTTCAGGGGAAAGCTCATGCATGTGTATTATTAAAAGCTCCTTTGTAAATGATATTAACATGATAAACTTGATAGTCCTGAACCCTATTAATAAAATATTTCTTGAGAACTTTTCCAGAGTAGTGATGGATTGTATTTAATACATTCAGTTCTTACCCTGCTTATGTGTAAGTAAATGGACTTTGCTCTGAGATTGGTTATGGAGATGGCAATTTTTACTGAGAGCAGGTGAACGCCAGAATCTAACTTTCAATTTTGGTTTAATTAGAATTCTATTCTACAACTGATCTAAGAATTACCAATATTTTGGCCTGGCTTCTTGATAGTTTTGGCAACATTCATCATATCTATTTGGTTATTAAATGATGCTACCTTTTTTCTTTATAATTCTCAATTTATTTAGCTGTTACAATTCAATACTCATAATCAAAGTGCATTTTACTTACAGTACCTTTAAATTTGCACAATCAATATATTTCTGTTTTTCATTTTCCAGTTGTATGATTTCAGCTTGATGAGCTTCAACAATTGCTTCAACTTGTTTTTTAAAGGCATCATCCATACTATGAAGCTTCTCCATAGCATCCCTTAAAAACAGAAAAAAAACACACATCTCTGTGCATAAAAGTTAAGATGTTTTTCTTTTTCTTCTGAGATGGCAGCTTGTATATTCATTTTTTTTAATACTTGCCTGAGGATACATTTACTGATTTTAGAGAGACAGGAAGGGAGAGAGAGAAACATCGATCAGCTGCATCCCATACCTGTTTGGAATGGGGACCAAATCCACAACCTAGGAATGTGCCCTGACTGGGAATTGAACCTGTGATCTTTTGGTGCACTGACTGATGCTCCTACCAACTGAACCACCTGGCCAGGGCAACAAGCATATTTTAATAGAAGCATAACTCCATTAAATAGCAAAGGGCTATCTATCTCAGGTAACTCCGGGGAGATATAAGCAGTTCACCATACAGCAGAACCAGTTAGTAGCAGAATAGGGTAGGGTAATCTTTGCATTTTGTTACATTCCCACCCTCTGAAAGTTTTGAGTACTCTGGTTCTCATTTATTCTGCGTCTAAGGAAATTGTTTAAAAGCACCTTCGCAGATATCTATCATCAGTTCTTTTTCCCTCCATGTATTTGCAGTGTGATAATACTTTGAGAAGTAAACCACAAGCAGGTTTACATTTATAAACAAGTATGTCTGGCCTCCCTATGCTAATGCTTATTAGATAAAACCCTAGGTTAATAAACACATTAAGTAGCATACACAAAATTTTAGTGCTAAAAGTTTGAGGTAAAATACCAATTCCTTTATATTAAATATGAATGATTTTATGTAAAAAGTTAAGTCCATAATGAAAACATTTTCTGGTTTTGGCATTGCCCATAGAAACAGCAGACTGAACATTCAGACTACAAATCAGAGCCTCTTTTATTCCCAGTTACAACACAGTAACCATGTAACTGAGGGCAAGTTAAACTCTACAGTCTACACTGAGGTTTTTCACTATAAAAATAGAATAATCCTGTCTGTTCTGCCAACCTTACTGCTGGGTTCAAAATAAAATATAAGAAAAAATATCAATTTATACATTAAAAAGCTATACAAATAAAAATGTTTTTATTAACAAGAACTCATTTTATTGAAATTCCATTGAATTAAAAATCATATATACCAATCTTAGTCAAGAACACATAAAATCAGGTCTATTGTTTTGCCATGAATGAATGACACACTTAAAAATGAAATATAAGGGATTCTAAAACTTGTCAGGCTTTATGATTTTTATTAAGTTTAGGAATTGCTATTTCTAGGGATGATTCTTTCTTACAGTATCTAAAGGACTGCCAATTGCAAAGCTGTGACAGGCAAGGGAGAAAGCTGAACAGGTTCCAAGCTGAGGACTCTGGAAGAATTGGTTAAAAACAAAGTGCAACAGGGTGTGTTATCAGACAAATGGGTAACTACTGTCAATCAATCAAACATTTCTGGAGAGGATTGACACTTTCAATTTCATAGAGTTACAATCCGAGGAATCTGACTCCAGGTCCCATGAGGTATGCTGGTGGGAACCACCCTTATGGGAGTCTATGTGCCCTGCTGTCTATATCACTTAGTACCTCAACATGAGACTGATGGTGAAACTGCACTACCTATTTCCAAGGCAATCAACTTTATAAATTATTTTAACAGGTTTAGCTAGAGATCTTAGAAGGTAAAACATGCATTTCCTCTAGAGCATTTATGAAACCCACACAACCAGCACCCGGGAACACATTTTCTTCCCCTTTGAAATCAATTGTTGCTTCTGTAAGTCAGTGCCCCCAGTGGTCAGGTGACTTACTCCTCTGCAGCCCACACACAATGGCCAAAAATACCACTGGCTGCTTTCAATCAAACAGCATGAAAACAACAAGCACGGTAATAAAAACAAATATTCATACAGTAATTACTATGTGTCACACCCTGTGCTCCTACACACATGCACACATACCCAGAACTTAAAAGCTCACATCCACACAGAATGGGGGAACTATTACCTTCCCTTTATAGATAGAATGATGGAAGGGAAAGAAAGTATTTGCCAAATAACTGCCTCCAACATGATTTCAGCTTCCTCCCTCCTTTCCTCCCCCTCTGTCTTTCTTTCTATACATCTCACCCACCCAATTCAGTGTTTCCTTTACAGAGGGCCCAGCCCACTGGAGGACATAATGCTTACTTTTGTAGTTCAATACTTTTGTCTCTCTCTGCTTTGAGTTTCTTTTCCTTGTTTTCAAATTTCTCTTTTACTTCTTTTACTTGCATTTCCAGATTACAGAGAAGTTCCCCTTTATCATGCCACTTTTGATTAAGTGTACTGAATGAGAAGAGAGAATGTTAGAGATAAAATCGGTTATACAAAATTATTAAGCCACATTTTACTTCTCGGTGGGAAATACCGTAGAATACCTATACGCTTTTCTAATTTCTTCAAGTTCTAATTCCTTTATTTGCAACTGCTGTTTTAGTTTTTCTTTCCTTTCATTGTGTCTTTCTAGTTTCTCAATTATGTCATCCAGTTGTGAAGATTTTTCGTCAAGTTGTTCTTGAGTACATTTCTGTATTTCAGTGATCTTTTCCTGTAGTATTTTGATTTGTTCTTCTCTTTCCTGTAAACACTTCAAGAAAATAATCAATACTTTATTAATCTCAGTTGTCTCATTTCCTATTAGATATGGTTTAAAATTATTATAAAAACCAAGTTAGAAATAAATTGAATGCTCAATGAGTGTTTTAGAAAATATTTACAGAATATTGTTTCACAGTCATTAAGAAACATCACTACCAGTTTAAGTGCTATTAACAAAGAGAATGTTTGTCCTATTCACACTTTCCATTTCATGAAGTTAGTAATTATTACTCACACAATGAGTAGAAGGGAAAGAGAAAGCAGCAGAATGAAAATTTCAATTAACATGATTTTGCATTTGAAAGAATCTGTGTTCTCAAGACAAGGAGAGAACAAAAACTCTAGGTGGCTGATAGCAATACAGCAAAGACAATGGCACAAATCAAACTATTTCTACTGTGCAAATACTTTAAAATAATAATTTTATCTCTACTAAAATGTCACATGCAAACAGGCTTTATATCTCCCCAAACTTTCTTTTATTATGTCTTCTGTACTGTGAGTCAGACACACAGGAGGATCAAACCACCTGAGGCTCTGTGAATGTTTGCAGATTCTAGGCCTCACACAGGCTGTTTGTCCCAATGAACTTGGTCTTCTGAATCAGGCTGTCTGGGCCTCTGGGGCAGCCTGCTGCACACTAGCATTGGGGTGAAGGTGAGAAGATGGAAGTGGATCTTACTTTTGCCCTGATTCTTCCCTGCCCCACTTGCCTTTGCTTTTTGTTCCTCTTGGAAAGATGGAGGCACACAAATGCTGGATAAGTCTAATTTAAGTACAGATTCTTAAGTCTCATACAGAATGTGGTTCAGTTCCTTACAGTGTTACAGAACTAAAAATTCTAAGCAAAGGTAGTCAGGTAGTCTTGACCAATATTTGCATAAGTCATGAATTGTTTATTTTCTCCCACAACTCTCTGAACTACTTAGGAGTGAGCAGTCTTGGCATATATTATCAAGAAACCACAAAAGCCATAAAAGATTCTTATAAAATAACCCTATTAATAATAACATTGCAGCGTCAGTCTTATGATCCATATATACTGAAAAGTACCAAAATAATACATGGAGAGGAAACAGAATTTCAAAAAACAGATCTGTTCCTGACTTCTATAATCAGAAGCTAACTATAGAATCTACTTAGTCGAAAACATCAAACTCCAAATTTTGCTGATTAGGTCATTATCCCTTTAAGTTGCTATGCTGACTATGAGAATGTACTGGGACATGGGCCTAACCCACCGCCTGTGCTGAAACAAGGAAGATTTACATCACCGGCTAAATACCTGACCACGAGATTCCCCCATATCAGAAGCAACTGAGGCACAGCCTCTAGCATCCTGCTGGAAACCGGTTGAATCCACTCTGCCTCCTCTCCTCTCCCCTGAGCTTTCTACAGAATAAGCCCTCCCTGACCAGATACCCAGGACACCTGAAGCAGATCAGCAGGATGATTCACCCTCCCCCAAGGGTCTGCTACACACTTCAAGAGCCCTTCTACCCTTGCCCTGGGGGCTGCCATCCATTCAGACCCAGCCAGTCTGATACAGTGTCCTGCCTGGAAATAAAAGCCCTCAACCCTAGGTTGGTCTTTTTTGGCTCCTGCTCCCTTCTTAGCCACCTTGGCTACCTAACAATGACTTTACTGCTGAAAGAAATTATGCCTGGCTACCTCTGAATGTTATGTGATTTTTTAGAAAGTGCCATGAATACTCATATCTTTTAGGCTGATAGAATGTTCTTTAAAGTAAATGTACTAAATTGTAGGGAAAAAAATATTAGGTTAAAATCTAAAAATCTTTTGTATATTTTACTAAAAATCTAAAACATTTTAAAATCTATCTGTTGTTTGGCTCCACTATGTCATTAAATCATTTCCTTCTAAAACTGCTCAGATTGAGAAGGCATCAGTTTTACTGTGTGGTTAGGTCAAACACAATGCACCATTACCAAATGTTATCATCTGCTTTGCCTTGTGAAACTTAAATACAAATCACTAGTCTTTCTGTTCCATATATTACCTTAACTCAAAAGAAAATAAGCTTAGCTAGATTTTTAAAACAAGAAAAAAGGCCTACTTCTAAAAAATTTTAATAATTTTCACTGCAGGTTGGCACATATGACCAATATATTTGAAATACTGACTATACTGAGACCAAATTTTCAACTGAGTAAATACCGATATAATTGTTCAGGATAGTTCAAGCATTCATACCTACATCTAGTTATGGACAAAGCAATATGGGGACAAATAGGTTTCTTTATTTTCTGTACTTGATGAAATGTAGTTCTCAAGAAGTTTCTTAAAAACGACTAAGGAAAAAAAAATCTTAGGTAGTTATAATTTCTCTAAAGAATGAGTTCCTAATTTTATAAGTGATAACCCCATTAAAGAAGTTTCTTTAAAAAAAAAAACCCTTTTCAGTTATTATTACACTTTAAGATATAACCTCTAGAAGAAAAATTTGAAATTCAAGTTTGATTTAATGCTCAAGATAATTTTCAGAAAATTTCTCTGGAGAATTTTCACGTAAGATGCTTACAAACAAGTGATCTTTGTTATTAGCATTCTCTCAAGATAGGCCCACCTGAAGAAAAGGGTTCACAGTGTCCTCGGGAACTAGAATGAATCTTGTAATCTATTCATATACCTTTAAGGATAGCAGGTTTGTCGTAACTTTGAGAAGTGAGTTAGCAATATTAAAAGACACTAAACAATGCTTTAAAAGAATATTTTAAACATATAAAACATTAATTTTCTTGTGATTCCTAACCTTTCATTGACACTATTTCCAGTTATTTCAAAGGGCCCTAAGAACATTCTCCATAAAATTTTGAAGTGAAAGTAATTTTAAGTTAATAAATGAGTGCCCAATACCACTTTTAAAAAGCAAAGGGGCAAATACTGCAAAAGGAAACAAATGATAATCTGTCCTAAAAATCACAATAGTTGGGATTCACAGAGACAAGCATTAATTGGATATTGTGATACAGTTTTTTCAAACTTGCCATATGCCCTTTTCCCAAAATAAAACATCAAACTTACAACTTTTAATTTTCTGATAGTCTCAGTTTGGTCTTCTATAATTTTGCACTTAATTCTTAACGTGTCATTGTCATGCTCATTTGCCTTCCGCAGAGATTCGTTTTCTCTACATAAACTTTCAATCTGCGCCTCTAGTTTTCCACGATCCTGGGCTAGAGAGGATCCTGAGAAACAAACATCACCAGTAACAAACTTTAGAAGACCATGGAGGATTTATATTTTGTAACATACACATTTTAACAATGTATAATAGAGTAAGAAAGACAAAAAACTGATTAAAAAAAGAAGATAGATTAGCACAATATGAAGAGGAAAGGGCCAGAGAACAAAAAGGCCTTTTAAACACCTGTAGCTATTTGAAAACCTAAAACCACAAACTGAGAACAAGTAACTGAGGCAGGTACTATCACATTTAATTGGTCATGGTATGGCACACAACCATCCCAAACCACGTGAAAAATATTCCTATGTGGAATGACAGATGAACCATGCTCCATTAAAACCAATATCCGTAAGGTATCCGTGAAAGCCCTAAAATGGGCCATCTCGTCGTGCTGTGATTGGAAAGGGAATGGACTGAAGGTAAGTTTTCCTAAGTGGACAGTGGTTTTCACTGATACACAATTTCACATTTCTCTATGTATAACAAGATAACTGTTACCAAAATTTTTAGAAAAACCTGAATGCTGCTGCTTCTGTACAAATAATGCAAATCACTGGAGAGGAAGTAATTATTTTCAACAACTCACTCAACAGGTAGCACTCTACAGGTATACCTGTTGAGAAAAGTAACCCAATTATAATGGGAAGAAAAGTAACAACGAAAGAATCAGAGCAATAACCCATATTTGGTACAATAACCTATTTCCTGTTTCCAAGAGGTATATGGAGAGTGTGGCCATCGCTCTTGGTTGTAGGGGCAGGGAAGCCCTTCCTTTTGTCTCTAATATACAGATTTGTTCATTTAGAAAAATGGGCTATTTTCCCTTTGAAAATTTGAGAATTTTACCTTGTTGTGCCAGCTCATGTCCCCACACTTTTCTTTCTGTCCTTAAACCGTAAATTAGTGATTCCTTCGCTGCTAGCTCAGAAATTAGCTGGACCTTTTCATGCTTGAGAAGCTCGATTTGGATACTCTTCTGCTTGTCATCTTCAATCAAGATTTCGAGGGTGTTGATTTGATTCTGTATACTCCCAAAAAACATTGAAAAAAATGCAAATTATTATATTTGAATCCTTTATTTTCTATTTTTTGTGTTTTATAATAAGAAAAAGTGTTATTTAAGCAAATACCAAGTCAATTGTCCTTGATTTTATATCAGAAAGTTTTAGTTTTATTAACTAAAGATAAATGTAGGTGAGGAAATAAAAAGTCAAATTGTAAGAGGCTATTCCTTCTAACACTCTGAATTTTATTCTAATACCCTAGGAGAGGAACTACACCTGTAATACTAAAAATTTCTCAGCATTTACATCAGCAGTCTAAAGGTCACTTGCAGGAAGGAAGTCCTCTTGGGCAAAATATCCCTACAGTTTAAAATGGTGATAACAAAAATTAATTTAAAAATTATTACAGTAGGTATACTAAAAAACTGGTACAAAAGTAGTACCAGTGACTCACGGGCTATTTCCCAAGCTACAACTATTTGAGTATCGCCGTCAGAATTTTTGCTCTATCACTGTGTAAGTAGGTAGGCACCTACTTACTTAGTATGTTTCTTAAAATTAATTCACTTATTTTATTTAAATACTATTTTAGTGTAAACAGCACATTCTAAAATCACATTACTCTCCTAGTTTTATTACTTTTCTCATAGGCATCAAATACATAATTAGTATTTGTTAAAATTGTGCACTTCTGAAAAATTACTTCAGGCCCTTTAGATGATGATGAAACAATTTGAAAAGAAAATGTTACAATGTCTTACCTGCAAATTTGCTGCTGTTTCCTGTTTCAATTTGGAAACTTCTGCAAGTTTTGTCTTCTGTTCCTTCACCATGCATGTCAGATCTTCAATTAAAGAGGAAGACTCGTTTTCTTTCCGTTGAGCCCAAACAAGAGCATGTTTGCTCTTTGCTAACTCAGTTGCAACACTTTCAAAACCATCTTTAACCTACATTTCAAAATTGCATTATAAATAGCAGTTCTCAAAATACTTAGAAAATATTTGTTTCTGGAAACAGCTTACTTCTTTCATGTTTAGAATCACAGAGGTTTAGCACAAGAAAATTCATAGAAAACTGGCTTTGCAGGCTAGGCCAGGTGGTCTGTGTTGAAAGTACACAATAGTATAGCTGTGTTCTAGTAACACTTGACAGAGGCCGCAGCCGGGGTTTAGTATGCCAATCCCTGCCCTACAGAAACAACAGAACAGATTCAGGTTTCCCAATCCTCTCTGTACCTGACCATTTATAATCTCATTGGCTTTGGGAACAGCACTGATGAGCAGTTATTATTTCAGCGAAACAACTAAGGCTCTAAGATTTTAAGTGAGCGGCTTAATGTCAGATAGCCGACATGTCAACAGAGCTAGAACTCTAAAAAGTGTGGTTTTCTCTCATCAAACCATATGTTGCTGGTTCTGTTTTCAATAAAAACCTAAATACCAATTCTTACATCTTTAAATCTTCTGGCTTCAACAGTTAAAGCTATACGAAATTCATTCTCTAAATCCAGATATTGCTGGTTTAATGTGTCAAGTTTTTCTTGGTATTCTTTTATCACTTGCTCGTGCTTTGTCTCTTCTTTAGCTACTTCCTTGGCTAAGGCTTCCTGGAACTCAGCATCACTAAAAAACACCCTTGTTTCAAGTTCTTTCCTAGAATGAAAAACAAATAAAAATCACAGGATGTTGTTTTCCTGGAAAGTAAACTTTTAAATATCTTTAAATAGTAATTAAATAGTCTATATTTCCTAATTTTAATTTAAAATGAGCTCTTCACTTTCAAACACAGAAACCGGGATAGAACAGAGAAGGAATGAGTTTTACTTGACTGTGTGTTCAGTGGGGATGGGGATCAGAGGTATGTCCCATATCTAGGTTCATGGAGATAGTTCAGGATCCCTGAACTATTACATTTTCTTTAAATGTGAGCTCATTCTTTAGAGTTCTTCACTATTTTTCTTGATTAGAGAAAAATCAAGCCCATAATACAAAGTCCATTATTTCTGGTTTTGGTTTCTTTAAATTAGAACAAGAAGTTAAAAAATATCTGTAAAGGAAGGTAAGTACAAAATTTTAGATTTTTAAATTATTTCCCTCAATCTTTTGAAGCTGTCCTACCCACATATAGGATGTCAATTTTCCCCAAAGCATCTATATTTAATTTATACATGAAATCACAGAATAAGCTGAGCGTATTAGGAGATAAGCAGCTGAAAGTGTCCCCATCACTGCAGACTCCGAGCACAGCGGATACACTGCAGCCCACGGATCCAGATGGCCTGTGCCCTCTTCTGGAAACAAACTTTTATTGGCACACAGCCACACCTGCTGGCTTACATTCTGTCTGTAGTAAAGGCAGTTAGGTGTGGCCTGCAAAGCCTGAAATACTTTATATCTGGCCCTTCACAGAAAAAGCCTGTTAATGCCTGTTTCACAGGAGTAAAAAGCATGGAGTAATTGAACATGCAGTGACCTGGAGGTCCATTAAAACAGTTTTGTGTTGGGTTTGCAGAAATACAAACACATCTCCCCTGTTGCAGCCCACACCTCAGTAAGTCACCTGTGTGTCTGTAAGCTGTCAGCTGCATTAAAAACCGACTTGGACATCCACACAAGCACATCCCCTCAGGAGCTCCACCAATGGCCTTTCCACTGCTAAGTCTCCAGCTAGTGTTTGGGGAGTGGGGAAGAATCAAGTGGCTTCTTTCCTGTGCTTGAAAGGCAACATGTTGGGAACCCCCATGGCTAAGGCTGAGTAAGAGACCTTGGGACCCTAAGCCACTAAGGAGACAAAGCTTATCTTCCTGGCAGGGGCCCCACCTCTGCCCCCTTTCACTTTACCCTACTTGGTCCTGGGCAGATGACTGGTTAGCCAATGACGGGTAAGATTCCTCAAAGGAGGGATGACCTAAGACGGAAACAGTCATGAAGGGGCCCTCAGGGAAGGACTTGGGAGGCTATAGAAAAAGGGGGTGATAGACCTTCACCCCTTGGCTTTGACATAGCCTGAGTCCTCATTCTGTCTGCAAGAAGTTTCCTAATCTCTTGGCTGCCTTACTTCCCCTACTGGACCTAAGCCTGAAACAATGCCAAAGATGGGTGTGGCCCTGTGCTGGAAAGGGCAGGTGCCCTGGGGCAATCAGGCCTAAGAAAGAATGCATAAAATCCTGTGAAACCTGCTTTGCTAGTACCCTCAATTTACATAAGGGTCCAAGCATAGAATGAATTTATTTCCCCAAAGTTTTATGGCCCTTTATCTGATCCTGACTCAAAATAAACCCTCATAGTTCTTTGAATGTTATCTATGGTTTGATCATTACTGCATGACAATGACTGATGAGCTTTACTTATACGCCCTGTATTCCTATGCAAATAACCCCAATAAAAGCCCATTGAGGAAAAGGCTCTTAGCCCTTCTTCTTTGAGAGATCAGCCACCTTTCTTCCCCAAGCAGATCATCTCTTGGTAGACTTATTCTCATCCGTGGCAGCCCCTGGGGCCCTGCGGGTGGAGCCCTCCACAGCAACATTTCCTCATTCGTTTTCATTTACCTGTGCTCTTGTTCTTTCAGTGCAAGAAGCTCATGAAGCTGCTGCACCTGCTCCTTTTCTTGATGAAGGGACGTTCGCAGTAAGTTTATTTCTTGGTCGGCAGCCGCAGCTTTGAGCTCCACCTCTTCAACAAGTCGCATCTGAAAAGAAGACAGTTACATTCTTCAGATTCTCCCTGCTTCTTTTTTAATGCCAGTTACCCAAAGAAAAGTTACTTTTAAATAATGGAACCTAGTGCCCAAATTGATTTTCAAAATGTCATAGAAGAATGATGCCATGGTCACACGAGGTACAGTCTCAGAAGGAACAGACACACTCTCCTTTTCGCATACAGATCTTACTCAAAATTCTCACTCAGAAAGTGTGAAAGAACTTTAAGAACAAAACAGAAATAGGCTCAAAGATACAGAGAACTGACTGACACCTGCCAGAGGAGAGGGGGGCTGATGAGCGAGGTTAAAAGGTTGAAGGAATTAAGCAAACAAACCAACCAACCTCATGGACAGAAAACAGTGTGGTGATTACCAGAGGGAAAGTGGGTAAAGAGGGGGTAAGCAGTGAAGGAAGGAGACTTAACTGTGGGTGGTGAACACATAGTACAAAATATAAATGATGTAATATAGAATTGTATACCTGAAACCTATATAATTTTATTAACCAATGTCATCCCAATAAATTCAATAAAAACATAAAAGAAATACCTTCAGGTGCCCCAAAGAGACTTTAAATATTGGCTCTTGCAACACAAGCCCAGAACTTGCAATATGTCCACCAAGTCTTCTGGCTGCCTCGTGAGTGCCAGGAGCCTTAATTCAGAAGTAACTCTACAGACTAAATTGCCATACCATTTAATTTTTGCACATTCTAACATCTCTGAGTCTACCACATAACCAGAGTTGTTTCAGTACACAGCCAGGACTGGGTGTTAACTCAGTGACAGAACAGAGGAATACCTGGGCTGCTTGCTGCTGTCCTTTCTGCCTCTCCATCTTTTCTAATGCTCTCTCCAGGGCTCTCAAGTGCCTGATGTAATCTTCTTGCTGATCTCTCGCTTTAATTAATTCAATAGTTAGTTTTTTAATTTCATTTTGAAGTCTGTGAACCATAATTTCAAGTTGCACTTTGGAATTTCTTTCTTTAAAAATAATTTCCTTTAACCTAAAGTAGAAATCAGACATGTACGTTATGCATAAAAAAAGACAAAAACTGTAGTCAACATCAAAGCTCACAGTAAATAGGAAGATTTAAAGCATGTTTCTAACTCATCAAATTTAAAAAAAAGGCTGAAAACAGAAAAATATGTCTATTTCCCATTCCTAAAACTAACATTGTGAGAAAAGGAAAAACATTTTACTTGAGTTAATGAAACTTTATCTTATGTGAACTTTATTCAATTGCAAAACTTTACTTAACATTTGTTTCAGTCACTGTGCTAGGTGTGGGCTTAAAAGTCAACAGCATGAGCCCTGACCAGGTGGCTCAGCTGGTTGGTGCATTTTCTCATACACCAAAACGTTGCAGGTTCGGTCCCCGGTCAGGGCACCTGGATTACAGGTTCAATCCCCAGTCAGAGTGCATAAGGAAAGCAGCCAATCGATATTTCTCTCTCTCTAAAAATCGGTCAACATATCCTTGGGTGAGAATTAAAATAAAAAAAAATAGCCAGCACTATGAATGAGGAACAGCCCGTTCCTTCAAGGAACTCTTGATGGTTTTACTTGGAATACTTACTAATCTGTCTGACACCTCCAGCTAGAGGGCTGAAATAAATGTGGCCTGAATTCTTTGTTTATGCAACAAGCTAATGAAGCACTAAATCTTTAAATACAATTAGTTCAAATTGAACTAAAACCACATACACCACAGATAGCTAACACAAAGATCGCCACCTTGTTTCTACCCGGTGGCAGCACCGAGCTCCTTGCCCTAGTTAAGGAGTAGTTAACATTTATACAGTCCTAACATTACATTCAGCCCTTCGAAGGCAACTTTGAGGCTGATGTGGCCCCCGATGAAAATGAGTTTGACACCCCTGACATACACTGTTTTGGTCTCACTATAGCTGGTTTAAACAAAGGTGTTCCAGCTGTGAGTTCACTGTTGTTTGGGTGATAAGCTAGCTCCAGGTGTAAACTTTCCCCTTACCTATTTGTGGTGAGTAGAGCTAGGCTATGGATATCTTTCTTTTCGTTTGCATGTTTATGTAGCTCATCAATATAGTCCATAAGTTTCTTTTCAGCTTGTTCAGCTTTCCATCTCTTCTCTCTCTCCTGGTCTAGTTGTTCAACAAGTATCTGAAAGAAAATAGTAGTGTTATGTGAACTTGGAACAGTTACCTAATCTCTCATTGCCCCAGTGTTCTCATTTACAATACGGAAATAACAGCATCTCATTCAGAGGGCTGTAAGAGATTTAAATAAATTAAGGTGAGTGAAGCATACATTACAGTGCCCAGCACTGAATGACCACTCAAGAAGTGTTAGCTGCCACTACTACCATAATGACAATTACTGTTGCATTCCTCAATACTAATGCCTCTAAACTTGAGAATAAAAGGAGGAAATCAATAGCATGAAAGGTGAGAAACAGCTTAAAAAGCAATTATGGTTTTGGAAGAAGAATGCATGTTTCACTCAAAACCAGTATTTCACAAGTAAAATTAGGGCAAGTTAATAAAATCACAAAGAAATCAATGTGTACTAAAAATTCTTAACACTTCAGAATAATTAAGGCAAATACTGAAGAATATTTAAATTCTTAAATGCCTCTTAATCTGGAATCCATGGGTCCAAAACTTGGTTTTGGGCGAGTCTCTGACTTTACACACATTTTGTGAGTGTGCATAAAAGTAGACTTCTCTGAGAAGACCAACAGATTTCCTGAGATATTTAAAAATGCCTGAGGCCCAAAATTAGGAACCACTGCTTAAGAAATAGGAATTTGAAAATTTAAACAAGTTTCTTCCTCCACAATTATTTAACATGACTTCACTGAAATGTGATCTTAAATAAACCTGTAATTTCCATTCCTTTATAAATTATAGAAGTAATAGTATCTCACAAAATCTAGAAACCAGTAAGAAAAAAATTAACCACTCCAATAAAAATACATACAATCTTTTGTGCTTATAAAAGCACAAACTATTTTTCTGGGACCGCATTTAATACTATTCACATTCGCCCCGGCTGGCATGGCTTAGTGGGTTGAGCGTTGTCTGCAAAGCCAAAGGTTGCCAGTTCGATTTCTGGTTAGTGCACATGCCTGGATTGAGCACCTGGTCCCCAGTTGGGGCACTTGCAAGAGTCAACCAATCAATGTTTCTCTCTCACACCAATGTTTCTCTCCCTCTCTTTCTCCCTATCTTCCCCGCTCTCTAAAATAAATAAATAAAATCTTTTAATAAAAAGATTATTCACATTCATTATTCCTGAATCTCTTGAATCCTACCCGGTATGTGTTGTCTTCAGAGCTGCTGCTGTCAACTTTAATTAGTTCTGTCTTCTGCTCTTCAGCTTCCTCTAATCTGTTACAGTTTGCTAGAGATGATCTTACATACAATTCTTTAAGGAAAGGCTGTTTCATTTTATGATTATAACTGCAAAGAATAAAACATAGACAATAACCCAGAGAAATGGGCAGTGTTTATGTTTTTTACAACAGAAGGACACTCTATCACAGATAAAGGGATCTTTCTGTAGAATGTACTGACCAAATCTGAACAGGCAAGGCTGAAACTCGTATCATTGGCATTAGAAGAGTAAAAAATATCAACCACAAGATTAACTAAGGAAGAAGCCAGGATATTAACTTCTGTGTGCCTTATTTCAATTTCTAAAACTGAAACACGTACCTTATAAATGGGTTGTTGTTTTTATTGTGGTGCTTAATAGTCTGAATTGTTTTGGAATAATATGGGATTTTTGATCTTCTAGGAATTTTTCTATTACATTCTTTTCTGTTTCCATAGTCACTTTCAGAAGTCATATCTGTGTCTCTTTTTGGTCTCAGGTCTTTCTCAGGAACATTATCTATTAAAGAACTAGAAGTCTAGAATTAAAAAACCAACAAAGTCTGTTAAAAGGTTGATATGGTATAAAAGACTAAAATTTGCCCTGGCTGGTGTGGCTCAGTAAATTGAGCACCAGACTGTGAAGCAAAGGGTCACTCGTGCAACTTCTAGTCAGGGCACATGCCTGGGTTGCGGGCCAGGTCCCCAGTGTGGGGCACATGAGAGGCGACCACACATTGATGTTTTTCTCCCTCTCTTTCTCCCTCCCTTCTCCTCTGTCTAAAAATAAATAAATAAAATCTTTAAAAAAAGACTAAAATTTGAAATCTTCTAAAATATAACAACCTTTTACAAGATTAAGGGTTTATAAAGTATGTCTAGAATTA
Organism: Micronycteris hirsuta; assembly: GCA_004026765.1. Taxonomy (NCBI): domain Eukaryota; kingdom Metazoa; phylum Chordata; class Mammalia; order Chiroptera; family Phyllostomidae; genus Micronycteris; species Micronycteris hirsuta. Next base: position 111,449 of record PVJI01001877.1, read on the forward strand.
AATACAGGGATTCTGCCTCTTATATGACAAGTAAGTTCCTCCAAGGTTGACTGTCTCAAGGTAACAATGATAAACTCTGGGAAAAATACAAACAAAACCATGAACAAAAACTATCTGGAGGCACTGAAGAGTGAACAAAAACAGGCCTATTCTAGAGAGGAGTTGACACTTTGGAAAATAACCAGAATGAGGTATTTCTGTCTTTCTGGTATTTAGCCTGAGAACATATCACAAAGCGTAGTATCATGCAGGGGTGTCCAACCTGCGGCCCGCAGGTCACATGCGGCTCAGGGTGGCTATGAATACAGCCTAACACAAAATCGGAAATTTATTTAAAACATTTTTTTTGTTGTTCAGTTTTCATTAGTATTTGTGCACCTAATGAGTGGTCCAAGACAACTCTTCTTCTTCCAGTGTGGCCCAGAGATGCCAAAAGGTTGGATACACCTGATGGGAGTCTTAAATTCAGGTAGAAAAAACAGGTTTTGGGTTCTGAATAGTCAGAGGACAGTACAGAAATGGCAAGAAGCCCCATAAAGGACAAAATTGAGCAGCCCAAGACAGAGTAATAGTTTACATCAAAGCAAGTTAAATGCTTGCCACAACAAAAATACTGAACTCTTTGGAGACTCGTAACAATATCAGGTCTCCATAATATCACATTCACAATATTAGGAATAAAAACCAATGACACTCACTATAGGAAGAGCCAGGAAAGTATAACCTACTCTCAAGAGAAAAGGCAATCAATGGAGATCCAACCTGGGAAACCCAAATGTCCAAATAAGGGACAATGACTTTAAAATAGTGATCATAGTTCTGCTCAATGCTATAAAAATTATGCTTGTCATGAATAAAGAAAATTCAGCAAAGAAATGGAAATTATTTTTAAAAGAGAATTTCACAATGCAAAATAAAATGTCTGAAGTAAAAATTTATTGGCTGGGCTTCACAGAAGAATGCGTTGACAAAAGTAAGAATATGAGAACTTGAAGACAGTTCAGTTGAAATTATTCAATAGGAAGACTACAGAGGAAAAAAGTTGGTAAGATAGATGTTTAGAGTCTCAGGGATCTGTGGTTCAATATCAGAAGATCAAGTCGGATCTGAATAAGAGGAGAAAAGAGAATGGGACAGGAAAATATTTGAAGAAATAATGTTCACATTTTCCTAAATGGAGAAGGACATAATTTAAAGATTCAAAATACTCAGAGAAACAAACCTTAGGCAGGATAATATGAAGAAAACCATCCTTAAGCACAATGTTGTCAAACAGCTGAAAATCAGGAGTAAATGTTAAGAAAATCAAAGGGAGAAATAGCAAAGACAAACCCACAATCATAGTTGGACATTTTAATATCTCGCATGCAAACAACAAAACTCAAAACCAAGTCAGTGAAGACATGAAACATCTGAAAATACCATCAAGCATCCTATCTTCATGTCACAACTGCAGGATACACATACTATTCAAGTGCATAGATAATAATCCACCAAGATAGGCGTATGCTGGGCAATGAAAGAGGTCTGAGAAAATCAAAAGACAGATAATACCCAGAATATGTTCTCTGAGAAAAACAGAAATAAATGAGACACTTCAAAATAATTCTTGGATAAAGAAAGTACAAGAGCAATCAGACTATATTTCTAGCTAAAAAATAATGAAAAGAATAATCTGTCAAAAGTGGCTCAAGCAGTGCTTTCAAAGAATATTCATCACTTTGAATGATTAAATTAGAAAACATGTCCAAAATCAATAACCTAAACACTTACATTACGAAGATAGAAAATGGAATTTAATTTGGCTTCCAGCCAAGATGGAGGGGTAAGTAGATACACTTTGCTTCCTCACACAACCAAAAGAAGGACAATAACAAATTTAAAAACCAAAAGTAATCAAGCAGAATTGCCAGAAAATCAAACTGTATGGAAGTCCAACAACCAAGGAGTTAAAGAAGAAACATTCATTCAGACTGGGAGGAGGGGTGGAGATGGGCAGCTGGGGTGGAGAGGATGAGAGGCAAGGTGGCGGCTGGAGGTCCCACATTCGCATGTGAATAAACAGCAGGAACAGTGGGGAGGGAGACAGACTGCTCAACCCAGGATTCTAGTGTCAGAAAAGAAACCCTCAAAACCTCTGGCTGTAAAAACCTGTGGGAACTGTGGCAGCAGGAGAAACTCCCAGCCTCACAGGAGAATATCTTGGAGAGACCCACAGGGTCCTAAAATGTACCAAACTTACCCATCTGGGAATCAGCACCAGAAGGGCCCAATTTGCTTATGGGTAGCAAAGGAAGTGACTGAAAGCCAGCTGAGAGCCAAGCAAGAGGCATTGTTCTCTCTCTGGCCCCTCCCCCCATATACAGTGCTAAAATGAAGCCAAGTGTGTTGCCTTGCCCTGGTGAATACCTAAGGCTCCATCCTTTACAATGTTAACAGGCACGCTAAGACAAAGAAATATGGCCTAAATGAAGAACAGATCAAAACTCCAAAAATAGAACTAAGCGATGAAGATATACTCAAACTACCAGATGCAGAGTTCAAAACACTGGTAATCAGGATGCTCATCGAAATGGTTGAGTATGGTCGCAAAATAAAGGAAGAAGTGAAGGCTATGCAAAGTGAAATAAAGAAAAATATACAGGGAATCAACAGTGACAGGAAGGAAACCAGGACTCGAATCAATGATATGGAGCAGAAGGAAGAAATAAACATTCAATTAGAACAGGATGAAGAAACAAGAATTCAAAAAAACGAGGAGAGGCTTAGGAACCTCAAGGACAACTTCAAACTTTCCAACATACAAATCATAGGGGTTCCAGAAGGAAAAGAGGAAAAGCAGGAAATTGAAAACTTACTTGAAGAAATAATGAAGGAGAACTTTCCCAATCTGACAAAGGAAATAGATTTCTAGGAAGTCCAGGAAGCTCTGAGTCCCAAATAAGCTGGGCCCCAAGGAAGCACACACCAAGGCACATCCTGATTACATTAGCCAAGATTAAAGATAAGGAGAGAATCTTAAAAGCAGCAAGAGAAAAGGAGACAGTTACCTACAAAGGAGTTCCCAGAAGACTATCAGCTGATTTCTCAGAAGAAATCTTACAGGCAAGAAGGGGCTGGAAAGACATATTCAAAGTCATGAAAAGCAAGGACCTACATCCAAGATTACTCTATTTCAGCAAAGCTTTCATTTAGAATGGAAGGATAGATAAAGTGCTTCCCAGATAAGGTAAAGCTGAAGGAGTTCATCATCACCAAGCCCTTATTATATGAAATGTTAAAGGGATGTATCTAAGAATAGGAAGATAATAAAAAATATGAACAATAAAATGACAACGAACTCCCAACTATCACCAACTGAACCTAAAAAAAAAAAAACCAAAAAACCCCAAAAAACGAAGCAAACAACTAGAACAAGAACAGAATCACAGAAATGGAGATCACATGGAGGATTATCAGAGGGGAGGGCGAGAGGGGGGAATGGGGGAAAAGGTACAGGGAATAAGAAGCATTAATGGTAGGTATAAAATAGACAGGGGGAGGTTAAAAATAGTGTAGGAAGTGCAGAAACCAAAGAACTTATATGTACGACCCATGGACATGAACCTAGGGGGGAAATGCTGGTTAGGAATCGGGGTGCAGGGCAGAGAGGAATAAAAGTGTGAAAAAAAAATGGGACAACTGTAATAGCATAATCAATAAAATATACTTAATAAAAGTAAAAAAATTAATTTAATTTGAACAAAATGAAGAATAAATTAAAAGTAGAAGGAAAAAACGTAGAAATCGACAATGTATAAAAAGTACATGTAATTAACAAAGTTGATCTCTGTAGAAATCAATAATACCCCAGCTAAATTGACTAAGAAAAAAAAAGAGTTCCTTAGAATTAATAAAGACATTGAATTCATTATTAAGAACCTCCCAGGCCCAGATGATTTCGCTGGTCAACTCTAGAACATTTAAGGAAGAAATAATTCCAGTCTTACAAAAACTCTTAGAAAACAGAAGGAGGGAACGGTTCTTAACTCGTTTATGTAGGCAGCATTAACCTGTAACATTAAAACCAAAGACCCTACAGTAAAAGCATAAATCAATATCTCTCATGAACAAAGACATAAGAACCCTTATAATATACCAACAAATTGAATTCAGGGATATATAAAAAATATATCAAAATTAAATGAGGTTTATGCCAAAAATGCAATGTTTAACATTAGAAAATTAATCAACGATCACTTCAATAGATGCAAAAACATTTGAAGAAAAAAAATTCAACACTATCAAAAAATTCAGCACATTGGGAACAGAAGTAAATTTAATTTGATGAAGAACATCTATGCACAAAGTACAACTAACATCACACTGAATGGTCATATAGACAGAGCATGCTCTGGAACCAGGAAAAGTGCCCACCTCACCATTTTTCTTCACACTGCACTGGAGACCCTAGCTGTTGCAATAAAGCAAATGGAGATTTATTAATCTTTCCAGCATAAAGATTAGGAAAGAATAATAAGTCTCTGGATGATTGTTTATGTAGAAAATCATAAGGAATATATAAAACAAGGACCAGAACTAATAAGTTTAGCAAGGTCACAGGATACAAATTATGTATACAAGAATCAACTACATTTTTACATACAAGCAGCCTTCAATTGGGACACAAAACTACAAAAATTGTTCAGTTACAATCATGTTATAAAACAAAATTCTTAGGAACACATTTAATAAAAGATGTGTAAAACCCAAATGTTGGAAACTACTGCTGAAAACAATGAAACGAATCTAAACAATAGAGATATGTTCACAGATTTAAGACTCAGTATTAAGACATCAACTTTCAAGAAACAGACAGGCTGATTCTAAAGCTTAAAGAAATGCAAAGAATCTAGAATACCCAAAGTAATTTTGGGAAAAAAAGAAAAAATTGGAAGACTTACATTACCAGACTTTGAAAAGTACTATGAAGAAAGAAAAATCAAGACAGTATGGTTCTGGCATAGGATCAAAAAATGGATCCAAGAAACAAAAAAAAAGGATTAGAGATAGATTTGTAGTTTATGAGGTCATGCAACTTTTTTCAACAGAGGCATCAAAATAATCCAGGAAAGAAAAGCCTTTCCAACAACTGGTGCTGGAGAACTGAATATCCACACGGAGAGTAGATTCAATCCTGCCTCACCACAGACACAGACCTCAGTGCAAAAGTAAAACCATAGCTTTTTAGAGAATAACACAGGGGAACATCTTTGTGAGTTGGGGATATCCAATAGTTTTAAAATTCACAAAAAGCAATAACCATTAAAAAAAGATAAACTGGGCTTTAGTAAAATAAATGAATATGCAATCCACAATTTGAGAGAAAATACTCATAAATATTTGACAAACATCTGACATTAGAATGCAGAATATCAGACTTCCGGCCAAGAGGGAGGCATAGGTAGACACGCTGTGCCTCCTCACACAACCAAAAGACAGAAAACAATTTAAAAACAAAAAACCACCAGAAATGACAGAAAATCGAACTTTATGGAAGTTCGACAACCAAAGAGTTAAAGACACATTCATCCAGACCAGTAAGCAGGGCAGAGCTGGGTGCACGTTGAGATGGAGATTTGTGAAGCTAGGCACGCAAGGCTGAAACAGGCGGGGCAGGGAGCGGGGGGGATGTTACTGAGGTTGGTGGACCTGGACGCAGTGGGACCAAGGCCGGCTGAGCAGACGGTCCCACACTTGCACGCAGGTAAACCAGGAGAAAAAGGTGAGGAGTGGAGCAGATCGCGAGGCCCAGGGGCTCAGCGAGGGGAAATAAAACCTCAAACCACCAACTGAAAACACCTGTGGGGGCTGAGGTGGCAGCGGGAGGAATTCCCAGCCTCACAGGGGAGTTTGTTGGAGAGACCCACAGAGTCCTAGAACAAGCCTACCCATGTGGGAATGAGCACCAGAAGGGCCCAATTTGCTTGTGGGTAGCGAGCGGAACAAGCACCATTGTGCCCTCTCAGACCCCTCACTGACATACAGCGTCACAATATAACAACGTGGGTTGCCCAGCCCTGGTGAACACCTACGGCTCTGCCCCCTTATGTGTAACAGCCGCACCGAGAGAAAAAAAAAATGGCCCAAATTAAAGAACAGATCAAAGCTCCAGAAAAAATACAACTAAGTGATGAAGAGATAGCCAACCTATCAAAACACTGGTTCAAAACACTGGTAATCAGGAAGCTCACAGGATTGGTTGAAATTTGGTTACAATTAGAGGAACAAATGAAGGATACGCTAAAGGAAGTGAGAGGAAATTTGCAGGGAACCAATAGGGATGAGAAGGAAACTGGGACTCAAATCAGTGGAGTGGACCAGAAGGAAGAAAAAAACATTCAACCAGAAAAGAATGAAGAAACAAGAATTCAAAAAAATGAGAAGCTTAGGAACCTCTAGAACATCTCTAAACGTTCCAACATCTGAATTATAGGGGTGCCAGAAGGAGAAGAGGAAGACCAACAGATTAAAAACTTATTTGAACAAATAATGAAAGAGAACTTCCCCAATCTGGCAAAGGAAATAGACTTCCAGGAAGCCTAGGAAGCCCAAAGAGTCCCAAAGAAGTTGGACCCAAAGAGGAACACACCAAGACACATCATAATGACATTACCCAAGATTAAAAATAAGGAGAGAATCTTAGAAGCAGCAAGAGAAAAGGAGACAATCACCTACAAAGGAGTTCCCGTAAGACTGTCAGCTGATTTCTCAAAAGAGACCTTAGAGGCCCCTGGCTGGTGTAGCTCAGTGGATTGAGCGTGGGCTGGGAACCAAAGGGTCCCGGTTCGATTCCCAGTCAGGGCACATGCCTGGGTTGCAGGCCAGGTCCCCAGTGGGGGCCACGTGGGAGGCAACCACACATTGCTGTTTCTCTCCCTCTCTTTCTCCCTCCCTTCTCCTCTCTCTAAAAATAAAAAAATAAAAAAAAAAAAAAGAGAGAGAGAACCTTACAGGCAAGAAGGGGCTGGAAAGAAGTTTATCAAGTCATGAAATGCAAGGACCTCTATCCAAGATTACTCTATCCAGCAAAGTCTTCATTTAGAATGGAAGGACAGATAAAGTGCTCCTCAGATAAGGTCAAGTTCAAGGAGTTCATCATCACCCAGCCTTTATCATATGAATGTTAAAGGGATTTATATAAGACACAGAGGGTTATCAACAGGGGAGTGGGAGGGAGAGAGAGGGGGAAAAGGTAAAGAGAATAAGTAACATAAATGGTAGGTAGAAAACAGAAAGGGGGAGGTTAAGAATAGTATAGGAAACGTAGAAGCCGAAGGACTTATGTGAAATGACCCATGGACAAGGAAAAGTGAGGGGGGATGGTACGCGGAGGGGGGAGGGGAATAAAGGGGAGTAATGGGACAATTATAATAGCTTAATCAATAAAATAGATTTTAAAATAAAAAAAAAAAAGAATGCAGAATATATAATGAAATCTTTCAACCCAGTAAAAGACTAACAACTCAATAAAAATATAGGCAAAAAGTTTGAAAAGACACTTCACAAAAGATTTATGAATATTCAATAAGCCCATAAAAAGTGCTCACCACTGATTATCATTAGTGGCATTCAAATTAAAGTCACACTGAATACGTGAATACACCCAGCAGAATGGCTAAAATAAGATCCGTGCTTACACCCACACTGGTGAGGATATGGGAAACTGGACAGTCGCTTCTGCACTGTAGGTGGGATTGAAATGTACTGACCACTCAGGTAATCTCTGGCAGTTTTTTATGTAACTGTATACAAACCTACCCTAGAATCCAGAAATTCAACTTCTAGCTATTTACTGAAGAAAAATGAAGACATAAGTTCACAAAAAGGCTTGTACAGTAATTTTCATAAACCTGGAAATAACTCATTGGAACCCCAAGAGGTTAATGAAAAGTAAATGCTGGTATATACATTCAATAGAACACTACACAGCAACAAAACCAAACTAGGAATAGACATAATCCGTGCATTGGTTTCAAGGTCATCAGATAGAGTATCAGGAGATTTGGGATTGAACCTCAATTCTGTTTTACTAACAAAGAACTCTTAGATAAACTCCTGGGTTTCTTTTCCATGTAACAAGAACACCGACATATTAATTCCTACTACTTGACTGGGTTGTAGTAAGAATTATATGATAGTGCAAGAGAAGCTGCAAAGTTTACTTCAAATTTAACTTAAGCTGAAATATTAGTTTTGACACTGGTCAAAGAGTTGGCCATTAGTCAAGGTGGAGAGGAAACCTGAGGAAATGGAGGAGTCGAAAGCTTAGCAATATGTCATCAGTGATGTCAAAGAACATTAGGCCAGCACTGTACCCCAGCTCTATCACTGTCTCTGTCTCTGGAGATCAATCTCTGGGCTCTCTGGCATGAAGAGTCCCTGCAGCCTCAGTCACTCACTCACTCATCTGGGGCAGACCTTGTTTATTTAGCATTGTTAGTGTCATAGCTACAAAAATGGTTCAGGACGATTAAAAACCCACCGAACTGTGAACATTCCATAAGTATTCTGTTTCCCATCCCACTCCATCTTCAGAAAAAAAAAACATAAAATATTAAAATTATAAATTTTGAGGTAAAACTGACATTTGACTAACAGCCTAGCCTCTCTGGCCTATCCACAACCTTTCTATCCTACCTCCAGGTAGGGGATAAAGTAATAGTCTGCTGTGTGCTGGGAGGTGTGGTGGTCAAGACAACACCTGCCTGAAGGTCAGAACAAGATTGCTGGAGCAAGGGCTGCAGAACCAAACAGCAGAAGTTCTAAGAATTGAAGTTTATCCACACGTTCAAAGATTCTAAAAATCAGTGTAAAAGCTAAAAAAAAAAAATGAGGATCTTAGGGAAGTAGAGATTAATTTGGGGAAGGTCTACTGGAAATAGAAGTTGAAGCAGAAAGTATATAAATGAACTTGAATTCAGCTGTGAGTCCTAGCAGTGGTTTTGACCATCAAACTGAAGAGATAAAAGAGGTCAAAAGTGACTCACAATTCCCCATATGTTAACAGACACAAGTCCAAAAAGTTCTGTTTCCTTCAGTTTGAAATAATATAGGTAGGTCATTGGAAATAATGTGAAGTACAACAGAAATTACATAATTAAGGTTTGGAGGATGACAAGGAAAATGAGGGAAGAAAGGATGTCACCTTTTCCTACCACTAGTATTGTAACAATTCTGTTTCTGGAAAAGACAAAAATATACATACACATCGATGCAGTAAAGACATTGCTTCTAATTGGTCTACTTGTACCCATTTTTTATTTTAAATTTTCTGAACTCCTATTTATTCAACAAACACACTGCTTAGAAAAATAGAAAAAATAGTTACTTCATTAAGAAGCTGTAAAAACTGATCATCCAATTTCTGAAGTTTCATCTCATTCTGAAAATCGCCTTCATGATTAACCTTCTCTGGCTCAGAAGATGGACCCACAGACATAAAGGACGGCAAACCAGTGTCAGTCGGTGTACTGGCAAACTGATCCAGGGGAGCCATCTCATCGATGGGGGCTGTCTCCACTGGCATGATGTCAATGATCTAGGACAGACACAACCCAAATCCTTAATATTTGTGCTTATTAATTAAAAGCTGAAGATATCTTCATATTAGGAAAAAACCCAATACTATACCTCATCTTCACTTATATTAAGAGGAGAATCAGATGAAACTAAATTATCCAAAAGACCTTCAAAACACTGTAGATTCGATGAATTTATTTGTGAAAGATTTACTGGTTCACCAAATATATTCTTGCAATCCAGGATTCGAAGCTGTGGCAAGGTCTGGAGCATAACTGCTCTGTACCCTTAGAAACAAATCATTCAAAATGAAAAGTCAGGCATTAAAAAACATTAATTACTTCTAGAGTCAACTAGATTCATCAGTTACCAGATACATCACTTACAGCTGCAATGTTATACTATAAAATATATCATAATGACATAATTTAATTTTGAGGCACTCAGTTATCAAATATAGCTGTCTAAATATAATTACTAATCTGTTCACACTGTTTTTCCTTTAACAGCAATTTAGTTTGTCTAAATGAAATCATTTATTTGAAATTATATTTTTCCAAATAAATAATAAAAAGTTACAAAGCTTAAGACAAATAAAAGCAGGTTAAAAACACCAGTTGCTTTGAACACTGTTAACAAAAATTTGAACACTGTTAGTTGTTCCCACCTGGTACACGGCAGACAGGATTATCCTCGCCATCCTTCTCCAGAACAAGATTCGTCAGGAAGTGCAAGCCCACCACACACTGAAGTAAGTGATGGATGCTGTCTATGCAGTTACTGTGCAGGTCGATGTATCTAAGTTTATGTTTGATTCCATGAAGGGGCATCAAACCTGAAAGCCAAAAAAACCCTGCTGATGCCACAGTGGAAACTGCCCCAACAGCTTACTAAACATTTGTACGTGGGTTCTATTTAGAAAGGCAAAGCAGCAGGATGAGTAATGACTCGCTGTGAAAGCTGCATCTCATGAGGAGGGTTCAGATGAGTCAACTGTTGTTTTTAAAGAACAGAGGTTCTTGGAGTCTGGTTCTCTTCAAACAAAACAAATGGGCCTCTCTCGGCCATGCAGGTACTTACAGAACAGCATAAACAATGGCTCCAGGCTCCTTTTTCATAAGCAATCACTGAGTACACTTCAACTGTTGGTTTGGCCATAAAATACAAACAGCACCCCTTTAATTCCCTGGTAATATCTGTAGCCCCTGCTTACCTAGGGTATGGTGATGCTAGGAACTCCGTCTCTGGGCAGCTTCCGTCTTGGCTCAGCTGTGGTGCCCCAGGGCCTTGCACCCTGCCTGCATACCCCCCTGAAGCACTGGCTATTTCCCTATTTTGCTTGCTAGTTCATTTTGTTCATGAGATTCCACATATCATATGGTACTTATCTTCCTCTGACTAGCTTATTTCACTTAGCATAATGTTCTCCAGGTACATCAATGCTATCACAAAGGGTAGATTTCCTTCTTTTTTATGGCTGCGAAGTATTCCATTGTACCACAGTTTTTTAATCCACTCCTCTACCAATGGTCACTTGGGCTGTTTCCAAATCTCGGCTACTAAAAGTAATGCTGCTATGAACAGAGGGGTGCAATTGGCTGTTTCTTTCCTGTGTCAGAACTTGCTTCCAAGTGGAGCTTGCTGAGCAACAGTACAGCATGTTAAGTGTGAGGGCAACAATTGCCTGCAGGGCTCCCCTCAGTCCTAGAGAAGGGAAGTTGTCAGTGGACCAGTGCCCCAGCCTCCCTTCTTCTGGAAGGGCCCACCATGTCATGTGCTGGGTCTCCAGCCCCAAGTCCTGATCTCTCTCTCTCTCTCTCTCTCTCACACACACACACACACACACACACATCTAGCAGGCTTCTCAACCCCTCATTTATACATTTTCCTTCCCTATCACCCCACATTAGAAAGCAGACCCATCATCTGCCTGTGACTAGAGAAACCTCATGTTCATTAATTATTTTTGACACCTTTTCCTCCATTCCCTAATCTTATCCATCAGCAAGTCCTGTGATGTCCATCTACAAAACACATTAACCCATCTCCACAGTCTCCACCCTAGTCCAAGTCTCCATCATCTCTCTTCTGGACACTGGAGCAGCCTCCCACTAGGCGCCTGACTTCCATTCCTGTCCTCCTAAAATCCACTCTTCCTCCCTCAGCAGCCAAAGTAACCCTTTAAATACACACACTATGTCACTTGTTTAAACCCTCCAATAGCTTCTTATTGTACCTATGAAAATAAGCAAACTTCACCCTTTGCCTACTTCCTCATCTTTCTTCTTGCACACAAACCCTTTACTTGTGCTCCAGCCACACTTCCTTCAAACCCTTTATAATGGCAAGCTTGAGCAAGCCTTAGTGTCTCTGCATGCTGTAGCATGTAAACGGCAATTATTTATGGAGGGGTTTCTGAACAAATAAAATACTATCATTCTAAGAGTTATCTATTAGAACTTCCAGGGTGGACTACTACATTTTCTTCATATTCCTTATCACTATTAGTCAGTAAAAAATGCACTTTCACCAACATAGTTGTTTAACCACTGCTATGATTGATATAGAATTTCCACCCCCAAATTGTTACATCCCTATGTAACAATTTTCTCTCCCTATCTTCAAGCCCTGGGAACTAATGATCTGACTACTGCCTTTATAACTTTACCATTGTCAGAATGTCATATAAATGGATTCATACAGGGTAGCCTTTTGGGTCTGGCTTTCACTTAGCATAATTCTTTCTAGATTTATTCATGTTGCTTCATGTATCAATAGTTCATTCCTTTTTATTGCCAAGTAGTATTCCATTGTATGGATACATCACCAGGTGATAGATAGTGGGTACTTCCCGGTTTTTGGAGATTATATATAATCATAGAAACACGATGATATGAAGAGCTATATAATGATATAAATACTCATGTATAGGTTAGACTAGACATGTTTTCATTTCTCTTTGGTAGATGACTAGAATGGGATTGCATGATATGGTAAGTATACATTTAACATTATAAGAACATTTCAAAATGTTTTCCAAAGTACTTGTACCATTTTGAACTCCACCAGCAACTTACATAAGTTCTAGCTGCTCCATAACCTCACCCACACCGTGTACTGTAGTTTTTAAAGCTACCTATTCCAGTAGGTGTGTAAGTGGGTCTCACTATGGTTTTAATACGCATTTCCTTAGTTATTAAGGATGCCAAACATTCATTTTTCATGTGCTTACTTGCCATTTGGAAATCCTCTTGGGGAATCATCTGCTCAAATATCTTGCCTACTTTGGGTGGTCGACATGACCTTACTTGTTTTTCTTCCTTGCTACACTATAAGCCCTGTGACAAGAACTTTATCTGTTCGCTATGGTGATTTTTAATAAATATTTGTTGAGTAAATAAATGAACTAGCTTATCCAAGATTCACATTTTTCAGATAAGAAAATTGCACCCAAAAAGTAATAGCTTTACCCAACAGTGTACAGCAGTGACAGACCTACAGCCAATACTCCACCCTAATACTTTTCATCTTTGGAGAAAAAAGTTTAAAAATTAAAATACTACTGCTATGTAGTTAAAGGTAGGGTTATAACATAAAGGTAGTTATGTACTTAAGGGTAGGGATAAGATCATTTTATTTTTTTGTATAGTAAACACCTAATGTTGGGTAGTATTTTTCTAGCAGGGAAAAAACAAACAAATGAATAAGGCTGTTTTAAATATTGATAAAGATTACAAGATAATTAGAAGAATTGCTAGGTCTAACTGGTTATTTGAAGAATAATTATGAATGCTAACGTCAAAAAGAAAAAAAATATATTTGGTCTTCAATTAGCCATAGCCTTTGGGATGCTATACACATATACTGTCCGATATGATAGAATGATCATAGGTGGCTTTGTAATCTTAAATGAATATTTTATTAAAATAAAATAAAATGACAAATTCAGTTCCTCAGTGCACTAGGCACATTTCAAGTGCTCTAAAGTGACATCTGGCTATTGGGTGCCATCCCAGATGGCAGAGATACAGAATATTTTCATCACTGTAAAAAGTTCTATTGGAACTCTTCCTCCCTATGGAACAATATATCCATTAATTATCTAAGATGAAAATATTATTTCCCCTAAATGAGGTCCTTCCTATGCAAGTTTTTTCTGTTATGGATCACTCTAGTTTGTTCCAATTTTTCATTCTGTGTTGCTGTGGCATCAACACATTCTCTAGATGAGATTTTTGGTCAAAAAATTGGATTATTCCAATTTCCAGATTTTCGACATGCTGAGTGCAATCTAACTCACCACATGTGGCAAATATTCAGCATTATAGAAAAATTAAGCACATCTACTTACCACTAAGATCATTTATGTGGTTATAGGATAAATTCAGTCTAGTCAGATTAATTAGTGCTTCAAGCCCTAAAATAAAATAAAATAAAGTTTTTATAGGTTTCAAATAATTAATTAATTAGAGCTGCATAACACTATAACTCTAGTTTGTACTCTTTTGAAGCGTATCTACAGTCTCAAATTAAAACAGTGAAATCCATTTTATTGGTATTTTACAAAACACTCTAAAAAGACTGATAACTTTTCTAGAAGTAAAAATTTTATATAATAAATTTAAGACAGTTTTCAAAAATTTGATGTTCATCCCATTCTTTTGGAAAGGAAAAGAAATGGACTTAAATGATCTTCCTTATTCAAAAGATTACACGAAAATCACAAACCTTCTATTCTTGTGATCAAATTGCAGGACAAATTTAAAGTGCGTAGTTTCGTTAGTGTGCTTAGCCCTTCAATTTGACTTATTTGATTAGATGACAGATCTAAGTGTTGCAAATTCCAAACATGATCAATGGCTTCGATCTTCGAGATGTTGTTGCAATGCAGATTGATGGCATGGAGGGTTGAATCTAAGGATAACTCTGATATGCTATAAAACAAAATATGTATTATCAAAGCAAGTAAAAAATGGATTTTGCAATCATGACCAAAAAATTAAAATTAACCCAACAGTATGTAGATAAGTGTGACCTCTACTCATTCTATAATGAAATCCTTCCTATTTGTAGTAGCCTTAAAATGTCTCATAAGGTATAGTGATTTGTATCACAAACCAGCATTTTGGACCGTCTATATAAACAAGAAACCCACTCAGCAGAGGCAAGTAACCCTGGCATTTCTAGCTTCTCTATGCAAAATCATCAGCACCCTGTAAAGGCATCAGTGTAAAAGCCCTGGATCCTAACAGCCCAGCTCAAATCTGCACTCTACCACTTTTTCTGCTGCTATTTGAGTAAATGAGTTAACCTAAGCCTGTTTCCTCATCTCATTCAGTTCTCAAAATTCTAAACAGTAGCTATCATAAGAAAACTGAAGCTTACAGAAATTAAGTAATGTGTCCAAGTTATTGTAGTTATTACCTAACTGAGCCAGGATAAATCCAGATTTAGCTCTGGAGTTTATAATCTTACTTCATTGTCCACAATGGCTACTTAACCCAGAGTGTAGCTAATTTCAAAGGAAACCACAAGGTATTGCTATTTCTACCGAAAAAGTGCCTATCTTCTCTCCTTGACATTTGAAATGCACCATTCCTAAATGGAACTCATCTCTCATTCTCTCAATTACTGCCATTTAAACCAGAACCTCTCTGAAGATAGCAGTTCCAGGAATACAAACTATTATACATAGTTAAGGGGAGTTGGATAGAGGCACAGTTGGAAACCAGGGCACACAATGACATGTCATCTGCTCCATGTTCTGTGTACCCCTATAGAAAAAGATGCAGCATTTCTACAAGTCAAACTAGCAATCCCTACAAGTATGACTGAAATATTTCCCAATTATCTAGCATCTGTCATTTACTGAGCTATTATTTAGTCCAGACTTTATGCTATTAGCACGTGCTCTTAATGACAACCATTTATTTGCTTTCTGAAACATCTGAGTTTCTGGAAACTAGTATTGTGCAGATCATGTGGCAGAGTAGAAAAAGCAGATAGGGAAATTAGACAAAAATGGGTGTGAACTCGAACTCAATCGCCCATCGGTTGCATGAGGCTGGAAAAGTTATTTATATTCTCTGAGTCTCAGATTTGTCACTTGTAAAATTAGTACCTTGCAGAATTGTTGTTGAGGACTGGCTGTTGAGCACTGTTGTTGAGGACTATGTTACATATAACATACTATGTTGTATGTAACATAGGCACACAGATGGTATTCAGTATATGACAATTACTATTAAATATAAATATTCCTTTGAAAAAATGTCTTTCTGGGGTCTTCTAGCAAATTTTAGACCAGGATCCAGAGCAAGATGCTTTAATTATGAGCAGTCAGGCTCTCAAAGGAACAGCACGTGCAAAGGAACAGAAGAGCAGAGGCTGGACCTGCTGTCATTCAGCCTGGCAAATTAAGACCGTCGGTGGAGAAACGGTTAAGAAAGAGATCTGGCTGAAGAGGTGGGCAGGGGCCAGTCAGTAACACACAGAAACGGCCAGGTACGCCATGCACAAGACTGGGTTGCATGAAAGAGGGAATCGGGAACCTCAATAGGGTTAAGCTTAGTACTTGCAAAAAGTATGAGGACACATGCATCGCGGGGCTCTGCAAAGGACAAACTGGAACCGGGGAAAAAGACCCGAGGCACAGCCAATAAAGGGGAGGTGAACGCGGCTCCACAGCTGCCGGTGGCGTCAGGGTCAAAGAAGGGATAGCGCAGGGACACGCAGGATCAGCGGAGATGGGGGACCTGGCAAAGCAGGGAGGACCCCAAGAGTCTTCCACCGACTATACGCAAGGAGGAGGGAGCGCGGTCCATGCATCTTCGCGGACAGTTTCGGAATAAGACCCTGGGAAGACGCCCGTCCCCCGAGGGCCCTTCACCTCCGCAGGCCTTTGTCCATGCAGCACAGGTCCCCGTAGCTGCTGTCGCCGTCCTCATTTTCTACTCCCGCCTCCACCGGTGCCTCCATGGACGCGGAGATGGGTTTCAACCGACTCCCGGCGCTCAGCGTCACGTCCCTGGCACCCCTCCGAGTGAGCTTAAGTGCGGCTTGCGGGGCGGGGCCAGGGCTCCCTCCAACCGCCCGCCGCACTTCCCCGCCCGGCCGGCGCCGCTAAGCCGGAAGTCGTGGCCTCCGCGCCAGAGGCTTCCCTTCCTGTAACGGCAGCCGTGGCGCCACGCCCGGCACTGGACGTAAAACGAGCAGCTTCTGGTGTGGAAAGCGGGAAACGAATGAGTTCTTTATGTGGCTTTTCTGTGTCATTTTTTTCGCGTTGCTCGCACTGACTTCTGAAGACGGTTTCACAACTGCTTATCTTTGCTGAGCTAAAGTCTTACACAGGCACAAGTTGTCCCCCGCTGGCCAAGGCTGGTTAACGTTGAAGATGCCTTCCAGTGCCTGGCCTGCCCTCTGCAGGCGGGAGTCGGGGAGCCGATTCTTGTCCTGGGAGCTTCCACAATTCAGTGGGGCAAACAGTCAGACGGGGTGAGCACTGATGAAACAACGTAAGGATAATACTGGTCTGTATCCTGACTGAAGGAACTAAAGTCTTTCAAGCCTGACCATGAGTCCTTGCTTTCAGTAAAATTTCATGAATTTAACCTAACTACCCTTAATGGAAAGAATGTACAATGACATCAGTTCTGCAAAATAGTTGTTTTGTCCAATGATAACTGGAATGTTTGTGCAAGCATTATTTTACAGGCCCTTCAGGTGGTCCATTGACCATGGAAAATACCTTGTGACTACTTGGTGATCAACTTTAGTCTGATGACGATCACGGGACAATTGACCTCATCCTCATTCCCAGCCCTAAACCGATTCCAAGGCCCCTGTATAACCCATCCACAAAATCTCTCAGGGAGTTCGACTTCGCTCTTCTGTCCGACTCCCTTGTACACAAGCTTTTTTCAATTAACTGTATCTGCTTGATCTTGTACTGAGTTCAGTTCTCATTTTTATGACATTAAGACTTAAGAACCTGACCTCAAGGTCAGGTAACACTAGGAAGTGTTGAAGCTGACTGCAAGTGCTATCAGTAGTAGGGTAGTGTCCTGGAAGGAAGTTACTGATGACTAAGCAGAGTCCTGCTAGGTCAGGGGAGCTCTGACAATGCATGACATTCCAGAAGGAAGAAAATGCCTGAAGAAAGTCAAAGAACCTCCTCACTAGATTGCTCTCTGAATCCAAGTTATAGCTCAACTCTGGAGCAGTCACTACTGAAATAATATCTGATCTGCCCCTCATTACTTATCTAATAAAGTCCTAAATTTCTCATTTAATATTGAAAATATTTACAGGCTTAACTGTTATTAGTTTATTGTTCAACTGGCAGTGCTCTGCTTCTAAAATCACTACTGGTCATTCAGGAATAAATTCAAAAATTGGAAATTTTCTAAGTGTTCTTTATTGTCAATAAACTTTCATTGAGTATCTGCTAAGTGCTAGGTACTGTGAGGATGCTGGGGCCATAGGGATAAGCAATGCAGACATGGCCCTGTCCACATGAAATTTACAAGAGTTAAGAAACAAAACAATGATTACAGATGATAAATTGGAGCAGTTTCAAATACACAAAGTTTGTGAAAAGACATAAGATGCTACTGGGATGTAGATCAGGATACCTAGCACAGACCGCATGACGGAAGGATTCTGAAGAAGTGAGGTCCTTTCTGGGTCTGCAGGATGAAGACTGTCAGAGCAGCTGATTGAAAACATGTCCTTTCAAGGTGGAGGGATGGGAGAGGATGTGGAACAGAGACAAGGCCATGGTACCACTTCAGGAGTGGATACGGGGATAGTAGGATACAAGGCTGGTGAGCTTCCCAGGGTCCTATCATGAAAGGTCTTGGATTGAGTCTAGAGCAGGTGGGCAGCTAAAAATTATTTTAAGCACACTAATCTTGTGATTGCATTTACATTTTTAACAGATAACTGTTGTCACCCTTGCAGTATGATTAGATCTTGTGAAGTTTCTAACTTTTCTCAAGTTGCTCAAATCATTGGACTAAAAATGTTCACCAAGGAATAACTGAAATCAGTGTATAGGAATAGTGGCTTTGGGGGTCTAACTTTGATCTAGTGAGGAACAGGCCTTGGCTGGTGTAGCTCAGTGAATTGAGGGCAGGCCTGTGATTCCCAGTCAGGGCACATTTCTGGGTTGAGGGCCAGGTTCCTAGTGGGAGCCACATGAGAGGCAACCACACATTGATGTTTCTCTTCCTCTCTTTCTCTTTCCCTTTCTCTCTCTCTAAAAACAGATAAAAATCTTAAAAAAAATTTTTTTAGATCTAGTGAGGGACAAAGAACCTCCCAAAATGAAACAATTAAAGGAAAGTTTGGAAGAGGAATATGTATGAATATATAAATATACAAAGCATATATATGTATGTATAAATGTGTATGTGTATATATATATATATATATACACACACACATAAACACACACCATAGCTAAATGCTCATGGTCAATGTGACCTTTATTATAATTATTTTATTTTTCTAATATTACTTTATCTTCAATTGATATTTAGTGGGAATTATATCATAAGATGTGAAGGGATTCAGAATGAGTTAAAATGGCATGCCTTTGCCTAATTTTTGTCATTTCTCTTATATTATGGATAATATAATATTTTTCTTTGCTATGAGTCTGTAGTAGTGTGGCCTTTATCATTGGAGCCTTCCTTTTGTCTAAGTGAAAAACCCAAGCAGTAGGAATACGTTGTACAACTCCATAGAATTTTTAGGGTTTTTAGAATTTTACATCTTAGTGATCATATATTTTGTGGATTTCACACTGTGTTTTGTGGAATCTTAAGTAGTTCCTTGAGGGTATCTCACAGTTTACCGGGAGGCAAATGAAGTTTCAGGCTGACAGTACTCTGCCTCCTCTTCCCCAGGCAGGAGAAGCCCTGCTTATCTGTTCACCTTTCAAACAACATTTTCTTTGAAGAGAGATTTATGCTGTTACAAAGTTGGAAACACTCTGATCTCGTCCATATACATATTTTCATGGAGGACACTGAGAGCAAGGGTTGTAAAAGAATTTCCCAGGTGTTTTCCTGGACATCTAGTGTAAGCAGCTCTCTAATTTCATGTCCCACAGGTATGCTGATATGAAATGAATTTATCTGAGTTGTTTTATTGAGAAAATCCAACCATTTCAATAAGAAATAGACTTTTCAGAGGAAACTGGAATTATGAGTTCGTAATAGGCCCATGGGGAAGGGGGGAACATTGCACCAGTGTGTGATAAAATAGTTTTCTTGTTTCAATTGTGCTGCTTTGTTTAGCTCTATGTTTGTATCTAATAGCTTTTACTGTAGTCCCTTAGAGATAAATAAATGTCCAATGAAAAATTTCTGGCTCTTTTTAGAAGTATTTAGAAGGAAGCTGCACAGGAATTAGTAGAAAAGAAGTAGCAAAATATTTTTCAGTTAAGAATTGGCAGAATCAACCAAAACACCCATTGAGTGCTGTATATTATTTTATAGTCATAATGCAAACATAAGGACATGGATGCCATTTTCAGGTTAATAAGACATTAATTTAAATGCTGTTATAACAGGATGGTTAAGAGCATCATGAAAAATCAGTGGAGGCAACCTGTGGGCACGATTATTAACCACTGTACTTAACCACCAGCAGGATGTGGGATTAAAGCAGTTAGACTAGTCGTGGGCTGTGGGGCTGGAAAAAGGTTTGGGAACTTCTCTGCTGTGTCAGATATTAATATTTCAGTCGCTGGAATGCTGGGTTGCCTGGGAGGGAGAGAAGACTTAGGATAGTAACTATTTACCAGTAGTATAAAAATATTTCAATGCGCTGGTGTGCGTGGCTGAGATTTAGCCTTTGTTATGTGTGGCAGTGATTTCCACATGCGTGTAAACACGCAGTCCTGAGAATTTACACGTTTTGAGCACAGCTCCGTGTGATTCCCGTGTGAGCAAGTGTGGATCATGTCTGTGGGATGGGAATTCTCTAATAGGAATTTGGCAAAGATGTATCTTAAAAAATTCTGGCTTGCTGTGCCCTGCATATTACATTAACCTGGTCCTGTCTGCCACCGGACCTGAATTTACATCCTAATGCCCTGCTAATGAGTAATCTTACCCCTGTTTTGCTTAATCCCATGAATAATCAATCCAATGTAAATGTGTCTTAATGCCTCTAATAAAAGCCCCGGCTAAGCAACCCACGAGGTCTTTTCCCCGAAATGGAGGTGGTGGAAAAGACCCGTGGCTGCCGGATTCTCACTTCCAAGCGTGTCTCTGGATAAGATTGATTCACGCGATCGGGGCGATCCCCCCACGGATTTTGCGGGTTGAAATCTGCGACAGTTATGAGAGTAAAGACTCTCTCTTGGAAGAATATGATGCTGGAAATTCATCTTGATCTCCCAGATTTGTTTCTTAATTCTCTGCTCTTGCCCATTTGTGCAATTTGTGCACTAATGCAAAATTTTATATAGATTTACTCTTCAGATTCAGATCATGTTGATTTACTCTTAAGATCATGTTGCTCCCAGATTTACTCTTAAGATCATGTTGCTCATGATCTTATCTTGATCTCCCCCACATTTACTGATATATCAGCCTTTGGTGTATCAGCTGTCTTTGCTCTTCCTTGTGACAGACCTCAGTTTATTGCTGTTGATCACATTGCTAAAATTTTGCTGTTTCAAAGAATGCTATCCCACTATACAATATAACTTGACAAAGGTACAGAGATAACATAAAGATCTTAAAAATTTAAAAGGGAGGTGGAAGATGGAGACCAAGTAGGTGGGAGCCAAGTCTATTTGCTCCTGCACCCGACTTGGACACTTAGACGATTTTCCAAAAAATTAAGTGAACAGTCAACAGAATCCTAGCTGATATGAAGTTTGGAAGCCAACAAGTACCGAAGACTCTAAACAGGCAGTAAGGAAGCTTTGTGGGTGGACAGGGAAAATCCCCAGACATGGCACCAGTAGTCTCAGTGCCAGCAGCTGTGTAGTGCCTGTAGCTGTGGCACCTATGCCTGTCAGAGATTGTAGCTTAGCAGCCCCCTGCCCTGAGAGGAGGGTTATACCCAGACATGGGCCAGGAGTGGCTTGGATATACAAAGTTGTCAGGAAGAACCAGGCTGCACACATACACAGCTGGTGGCACACCCATAGCTGCAGCGATAAATGCCAACTGGGAGAGTGCCAGAGAGTGAGAGAGAGATACTATCTGCACCTGGATCTGGTGAAGGAGGAGGGCCACAGCTAGCCATGACAGTGAAAGACTCTTGAATTTTGGAGAGGTGGCGTCTTGCAGCCATTCAAGGCCAGACAGATTCATACAGGATTTGGGCAGACAGAAGAAAATTTGCAGAGCTGTGAGAATGCCTGACATACCTTTATTCAAGGGTAGGGCGACCCATGCACACCACAAGCCACTTGTTGCACTGCAGGAAGTCCCAACTCTCTTATATACTAAATGCACACAAAGCCGGCAGAATGACAAGATATTATATAACAAAGCGTGATTCTGCACATGTGGGCCCTTTCTCAAGGTTATGGGAATAGTGCTTCTCTTAGTTGCCCGGACATCCAGGTGAGGGAGCCTGATTGACTCTATTTCCCCCAAAGGTGGTGTGTACGGGAAGCCATACAGTAACACAGAGATACTGTGGAAGCACCCAAGAGACTCTTTTTAAAGGGGAGCTGAGGCTTGCCAGCACCCAGACCGTGTATACACAGATGCCCTGCAAACAAGGAAAAAGGATTGTGGATGTGTGGGAATTCTTTCCACACACGTGAAAACATGCAGTTCTGGAATTTACGCGTTTTGAGCTCAGCTCTGCGTGAGGAAAAAATTATTCCCGTGTGGATCATGTCAGTGGAAAAGGAATTCTTTAATGGGAATCTGGCAAAAATGTATCTTTAAAAATTCTGTAACTTGCTGAGTCTCTCTTCCTCCCAAAGCCAAGAAGCTTAAGTTAATGAATCACTGCCTCAATGTTCTATGGTCCTAAGAGTTAACAGCCCTAGTTAGCTTACCCTCAATTTACTTGTCTCCCATTTAATGTATACCCTGGTCCTGTCTGCCACCGGACCTGAATTTACATCCTAAAGCTCTGTTACTGAGTAAACCTACCCCTTATCTATTCCCTTCCCATATATCCTCATGACCCAACTGAAAAACCCTGTTCTGCATAAGCCCATGAATAATCAATCCAATGTAAATGTGTCCTAAAGCTTCTAATAAAAAACCCGGCTGAGCTAGGCACGAGGTCTTTTCCAAGATGGAGGTGGAGGGAAAGACCCGTGGCTGCCGGACTCTTTTCTCAAAGTGTGTGTCTGGGTAAGTTTGATTCACGCAATCAGTGCAGTCCCCTCCATGGATTTTGTGGGTCGAAATCTGCGACATGGATGTGATTTTCTCCCACTCAGTACAGTTGGGCACACTGATCAAAAAGGTGCAAAGTGAGGTGATTTCTTGGTCCCAACCCAGCACAGCTGCACAGAATGGAGAGTATAGGCCACTGTATGTTGTGAGGGCAGTGGGCTGGAAGCAGCACACCTGAGATTATTTAAAGCCTGACTGAGAGACCTTCCTTGGTGACCACAGGGAAGGGAAGGTTGTACCCAGCCCCCACCTCCTGCAGGAGTGGAGGGCTGGAGGCAGGGGGGAGAAGATGGGCAAAACCAGCTGGGCAGGTTTCTTTTGAATTCTGGCCAGCAGGATTCGTATGCCATGACAAGCATGTAAATAAATTCACACAGACTATACTGGAATAGAAATTCCGGGATCATGCGACCCCTCCCTCATCATATGTGAGGCCCCGAGCATCGTGTCAACCAGCTTTTTATAGCTGTTTCCCAGGCACATTACAGTAGAATGGTCTTCATTAACTATGCATGGATTGTAGATTTACATTAGGTGGTAGATGCCCAAAACTGCGCATCAAAAGGATAGATATGCAAATGGAAAGACAATAGGCTTGGGGTGAACTCGAAAGGATTGTCAGCACTGGTCTGAGGAAGCTAGGCATGCATTAGCATAAGTTCTTTTGATTCAGGGGACAGAGAGATTTTTAGCAAGAGCAAGTTTTAAATCTAAGAAATAGACTATCCTGATTTCCCACAGGAAATTCCGCTGTCACACACATGGGTCCTGCTTGCCGTCCCATGTTCCACAGGAGTCTTTTTCTCCCTTAGACGTGAAACAGTAGGGCTACATTTCCCATGGTGAAATGCATAAATTCCCTTGACAGGCTTAACAACCCTGCAAGAGGCATTTCTTCAGCAAGAGAAAGAGACTAAGAGGAATGCCTAAAAGGGAGAAATCATCACAGGGAGACAAAGTACACTGGGTCCTAGGAGCCTATTTCACTGAGGCCGTCAAAACAAGAAGCTCAGAATGTGTGCAGAAAGGGGAATTCAGGACTCTGCCCAGCGATGGCTTGTGCACAGAGATGCAGACTACACCAAGCAGGGGAGAGCTACACTTTTACACAGATTGTCCTCCTCCCCTGCCCTCCACTGTGAAAAAGACAGCTATTTAATCAGAAACTATACATTATTGAAAATAAACAGACAGACCAAGATGGCAGGTGTAGGGGCAGGTGGAACATACCCACAATTTTCCCAGAAGACTGAACAGTGCCTCCTAGGGGAGACACAGAGGCCCCACCAATCACAACAGACACTCCCTCTAGAGACAGGTGAAGGAGATACAGGCATGTTGCTAGAAGTTGGATTACCCATTCTGGGAGCTTGAGTTGATGAAAAACCAGAGATGGATCCAGAAGGAAGTCAGAAAGCAAACATCAACAGCTGAGATGAATTTCACCTCACTGTTCCTCAGAATTTGTGTGGTTTTTTTCTTTTTTTTCCTTTCATATGGCCTTTTAATATTTTTTCTTTTGCTTCAGTTGTATTCCAACTAACTCATTACTCTTGGTCTTTTATTTTGTATTCTTTTAATTCAGATTATATATTTTTTCATATTATTGTTATTTAAAATCCCACATTGCACCCTTCCCTGGTCTTACTCCATTTTGCCTTCTGCACAACCTTTCTTACTGTTGTTGTAAACTCTATTTTCTCCCATGCTATACTATGTTCCCATTCTTCACTCTTACTCCTACTATTTCTTCTCCATCTATCCTCTTAAAAGCATTCTTCCTTCCTAAGTCAGCTCATATTCTTTTTCTCCCTCTTACAATAGTCTTATTCCCTTTCCACCCTTATAAAATGTGGTTAGTTGGGAAAGGATATCATGGTCACTGCTGTTCTGCTCCAATGGTATTCCTATTTGATCGCTATTTGATTGTAGTTCAAATCTCATAGGATGCTCCCCCCGTCTTACTCCATTTCACCTTCCTTCTGCCCTTGATCAGTTGAGTTAGGAAATTTATTTAAATTTTCCCCCTTTTTAGCTTGGGTTCTATTCCTTACGCTTATTAGTTTTCCTCCACCATCTACTCAAAGTCATTTTTCTTTACTGTAGACATCTCATATTCACTTTTCTCCTTTGAATAATATTCTTATTCCCTTTCCATTTTTATTAATCTTCACTAAGCTGTCATTATTGATCCTGCTGTGGTTTTTCTGCAATTTTGTTCCAGCTGATTCAATAACTTTTTAATTTTACTTCAAACTTCATAGTATACTCTTCTCTTTTCTTCCATTTCCCCCCTTGCTCTTTCCTGTTTTACTTACATGTTAAATTTTATTCTCAAACTTTCTTTGCCTCATTTCTTCTCCATACTCTTATTATTTCTTCTCCCTCTACCCACTCAAAATCATTTCCCTCTTTTAGTCATCTCATATATCCTTTTTTCTATCTTATAATATTCTTAATCTCTCTCCACTTTTATTAATCTTTGCTCAATTGCTGTTGATATTGCTGATGTGGTAGGGAGTATTTTTGCTGGTGTGTGTTTGGTTTTCTTATAATATTGCTTTGTTAACCAATACCTGTACAACAGCATACAAGACATGGCAGGAGATGTGACTATCACTCATGCAGCTGTGGGGGAGAACCCACCAATGAATGAACCATCAACAAGCAAAGCCCAAGTACAACAAGAGAGCTTGCACAAATGGAAGAAAGGGGAAACCTAGAGCATCCAGATCAGAATATCAAAAAGACTACACTACCGAGTCACACGGAACTCCCACCATAGAAGTCCACCACATGAAGACAGGCAGGCAAAGCACAGCATCCTGAGACACAGAAACAAACAAAAAAAGTCATCTAAAATTGGGAGACAAAGGAAGAACACTCAATCAAAAGGAATGAAGGAATCCCCAGAAATGGAGCTAAATGAAATTGAGGCAAGCAATCTATCAGATGTAGAATTCAAAAAAAATGGTTATAATAATGCTCCAGGAATTCAGTCATAGCTACAAGAACTAAGTGAGAACAACAACAGCATGAAAAGGGAAATAGAAACTATGAACAAAGACCAGGAAGAAATGAAGAATGCAATACCTGAAATGAAAACTACACTAGAAGGAATAAAAAGCAGGCTGGATAAAGCAGAGGACCAAATAGGTGAGCTGTAAGACATGGTAGAAAGAAATACATAGGGAGAGGAAAAAAATGCAAAAAGACTCAAAATGAATGAGGATAGTTTAAGGGAATTTCAGCACAACATGAAACAACAACGTTTCACCATAACAATATGAAAAGGAGAAGAAAAGGAGCAAGGGATAGAAAATCTGTTTGAGACTTCTATCCAAGTTGGAGGCATGATAGATATGCTTTCATTCCTCACACAACCAAAAGAAGGAGAATAACACCTTTAAAAACAAAAAACAACCAAAACTGCCAGAAAATTGGTCCATATGGAAGTTTGTCAACCAAGGAGTTAAAAAAGGAACATTCATTCAGACTGGTAGGAAGGGTGGAGGTGGGCAGTGGTGGCAGAGAGAACATGTGGCAAGACAACAGACCAGGAGGGTGAGGGGGAGCCTGGCAGACCTGGTGGCCCTACATTCATGTACACATACCTGGGTGGAACAACTGGGGAGTTAGACAAACCACACAACCCAGGGTTCCAGCGTGGGAAATTTAAAACTAAAAACCTCTGTTTGTAAAACCTGAGGGGGTTGCAGTGGCAGAAGAAACTCCCAGTCTTGCAGGAGGGTTCGATCCACAGGGTCCTAGAATGTACACAAATCCACCCACCTGGGAATCATCACCAGAAATGCCAAATTTGCTTATGGGTAGCAGAAGAAGTGACTGAAGGCAGGGCAAGAGCTGAGCAAGCAGCATTGTTCCCTCTCTGACCACTACCCCACATACAGTTCCACAATGCAGCAAAGTGGGTTGCCCTGCCTGGGCAAATACCTAAAACTCTGCCCCTTACAATATAACATGTATGCTGAGACAAAGAAATATGGCCCAAATGAAAGAACAGGCCAAAACTCTAGAACAAGAACTAAGCAATGAGGGATAGCCAACCTATCATATGCAGAGTTCAAAACACTGATAATCGGGATGCTCAGATAAATGGTTGAGTACAGAAACAAAAGAAGAAGAAGAAGTGAAGGCTATGCGAAGTGAAATAAATAAAAATGTATAGGGAACCAACAGTGAAGGAAAGGAGACTGGGACACAAATCAATGATTTGGAATAAAAGGAAGAAGTAAACATCCAACCAGAACAGAATGAAGAAACAAGAATTCAAAACAATGAGGAAAGGCTTAGGAACCTCTAGGGCAACTTCAAACACTCCAACATTCTAATCATAGTGGTGCCAGAAGGGGAACAGGAAAAGTAAGAAATTGAAAACATTTGAAAAAATAATGCAGGAGAACCTCCTCAATCTGGCAAAGGAAATACACTTCCAGGAAGTCCAGGAAGCTCACAGACTCCCAAAGAAGTTGTACCCAAGGAGGAACACACCAAGACATATCATAATTAAATCAGCCAAGATCGAAGATAAGAAGAGAGTCTTAAAAGCAGCAAGAAAAGAGGAGTTATCTACAAAAGAGTTCCCATAAGACTATCAGCTGATTTGTCAAAAGAAACCTTACAGTCAAAAAGGGTTTGAAAGAAGTATTCAAAGTCATGAAAGGTAAGGACCTATATTCAAGATTACTCTATCCAGCAGAGCTATCATTTAGAATGGAAAGGCAGATAGAGTGCTTCCCAGAAAACGTAAAGTTAAAGGAGTTCGTCATCACCACATCCTTATTATATGAAATGTTAAAGGGACTTATCTAAGAAAAAGATGAGGGTATAACACTATAACACTAAAGTGACAACAAACTCACAACTATCAACAATTGAACATAAGAAACAAAAGCAAAAACAAACTAAGTAAAGATGTAGAACAGGAATAGCAATACAGAAATGGAGATCACATGGAGGGTTATCAGTGAGGACAGGGAGGGGGAGAATGGGGAAAAGGTACAGGGAATAGGAAACATAAATGGTAAGTGCAAAATAGACAGGGGTAGGTTAAGAATCGTATAGGAAATGAAGAAGCCGAAGAACTTATATGTATGACCCATGGACATAAACTAAGGTGGGGGAAGGATGGTAGGAGGGGGTATGTAGGATGGAGGTGAATAAAGGGGAGAAAAAAAATGGGACAATTGTATTAGCATAATCAATAAAATGCATTAAAGAAAAAAAAAAAGAAAACCTGTTTGAAAAATTAATGACTGAATAATTCCCTAACTTGGAGAGTGGAGAAGTCATACAAATTCAGGAAGCACAGAGGATCCCAAACAATATGAACCTAAAGAAACCTATTCCAAGACATGTCATTATTCAAATGTCAAATGTTACAGACAAAGAGAGACTTTTAAAGGCAGCAAGGGAGAAACAGCAAGTAACATACAAGGGAGCTCCAAAGAAACTATTAATGGATTTCTCAACAGAAACACTACAAGCCAGAAAGGATGGGCAGGAATATTCTGGATAATGAAAAACAGGGACCCTTAACCAAGACTACTCAACCCAGTAAGGCTCTCATATAAAATAGATGGTGAATTAAAGAGCTTTCCAGAGAAAGGAAACCTAAAAGAGTATGTCTCCACAAAGCCACCACTACAAGAGATACTAAAGGGACTGTTATAAAAAACAAGAAAGAGAGAGACGGGGGCGGGGGGGGGGGACGAGAGAGAGAGAGTGAGAGAAATAGAGAGCAAGAAAGAGAGAGAAACACAGGTATGGTGAAATGGCAATGAATAAGTACCTATCAATAATAACCTTAAATGTAAGTGGATTAAATTCTCCAATCAAAAGTCATAGCATGGTTGAATGGATGAGAAAACATGAGCTGCACATATACTGCCTACAAAAGACCCACTCCAGATCAAAAGACCTACACAGACTGAGAGTGAAGTGTTGGAAAAAAAAAATAGTTCAAGCAAATCGCAGGAAAAAAAAGCCAGGGTAGCAATACTTATATCAGACAAAATAGACTTCAAAACAAAGGCTATAAAAAGAGACACAGAAGGATACTTCATAATACTCAAAGAAAGAATCCATAAAGAAGACATAAATATTGAAAACATATATGCACCAACATAGGAGCACCCAAATATATAAGAAAAATCTTGAAGGACTTCATGAAAGATATAGACAGCAACACACTTATAGTAGGGGATTTGAACATCCTACTGATAACAATGGACAGATCTTCCATACAAAGAATCAACAAGGGTATTGTGGCACTGAATGTCACACTATATCAAATGGACTTAATTGATATATACAGAACATTTCATTCCAAAGAAGCAAAATATACATTCTTTTCAAATTCACATGGGATATTTTCAAATATAGACCACATGGTAAGGTACGAAACAAGCTTCAGAATTCAAGAAAATTGAAATCATATCAAGCATTTTCTCAGACCCTGAAAGCTTGAAACTAGAAACCAACCTTAAGGGAAAAAACTCAAAAACACTCAACCTCATAGAGATTTAATAGCATGCTATTAAACAATGAATGGATTAAGAATGAGATTAAGGAAGAAATCAAAAAGTTTCTGGAAACAAATAAAAATGAACTCACAAAAATCCAAAACTTACGGGACACAGTGGACAGCAGTCCTGAAAGGGAAGTTCACACATAGTAATACCGGGTTACCTAAAAATGATATAAAAATTTCAAATAAAGAGCCTAACCCTACATCTATAAGAAACAGAAGAACAAAAACAAAGACATCCCAGAGCAAGTAGAAGGAAGGAAATAGAGGATCAACAACAAGCAGAACCCGGAGTGAGTAGAAGGAAGGAAATAATCAAGATCAAAGTAGAATTAAATGACATAGAGACTAAAAGAACTATTCAAAGGGTCAATAAATACAGGAGATGATTTTTTGAAATGATAAATGAAATGACAAGCCTTTAACCAGACTCATTAAGAAAAAAGGAGAGATGACCCAAATAAATAAAATCAGAAACAAAAGGACAGAAGTTACAACCAATACCAAAGAAACATGAAGGATCATAACAAGTTACTACAAAGAAGTATAGGCCAAGAAATTTGATAATCTGGGTTAAATGGGCAAATTTCAAGAACCATAATCTTCCAAACAGAAACAAGAAGGAGAAAGCCTGAATAGACTGATAACAGCTAAGGAAATTGAAGTAGTAATAAAAAAAAACAAAAAAACAAACAAACAAAAAAACCAAAAAAACTCCTGGCACAAAAAAACCCTGACCAGATGGCTTTACATGAGAATTTTACAAAACATTTAGAGAAGAGCTAACTCCTATCCTGCGCCAACTATTCCAAAAAATTCATGAACAGGGATATCTCCCAAACTCTTTTTATGAAGCCGGCATCATCCTAAACCCAAAACCAGATAAAGAAACAACAAGAGAGAAAACTACAGGCCAACATCACTGATGAACATAGATGTTAAAATCCTCAACAAAATATTTGCAAACCAGATTCAGCAATACATTAAAAAGATCATACAGTATGATCAAGTAGGATTATTCAGGGATGCAAGGCTAGTACAATATTTACAAATCAATAAACATAATATATCACGTAAACAAAAGGAGAGACTAAAATTACATGCCCATATCAATAGATGCTGAAAAAACATTTGAAAAAATTCAGCTACGATTTATGATTAAAACACCCAGCAAAGTGGGAATAGAGGGAGCATACCTCAACCTAATAAAGGCCATATAAAAGAAACCTATAGCTAACATCATATTCAATGGGCAAAAACTAAAAGTTTTTCTCCTAAGATCAGGAACAAGACAAGGTTGTCTGCTTTCACCACTTCTACTGAACATAGTATTGGAATTCCCAGCCACAGTGATGAGGCAAGAAAAAGAAATAAAAAGCCTCCAAATTGGAAAGGAGGAATTAAAACTGTCATTATTTCCAGATGACATGATAGCGTACATAAAAAACCCCATAGGCTCCTTCAAAAAACTAAATTTGGCAAAACAGCAGGATACAAAATCAATATTCAGAAATTGAAGACATTTTTGTATACAAACGATGAAATATCAGAAACAGAAACTAGGAAAAAATTCAATTTACGATAGCAACAAGAAAAGTAAGGTACCTAGGAATAAAGCTAACCAAGAAGGTAAAAGACCTGTACTCAGAAAACGACACAATGCTGAATAAAGAAATTAAGGAAGATACAAACAAATGGAAGCATGTACTATTTTCATGTATTGGAAGAATTAACATAATCAAAATGTCTATACTACCCAAAGCAATCTATAGATTCAACACAATCACTATGAAAATACCAATGACATATTTTGCAGATATAGAAAAAACATTTCAAAAATTGATATGGGACCATAAACGACCCCGAAAAGCTGCAACAATTTTGAGAAAGAACAAAGTAGGAGTGGTCACAATACCTGGTATCAAACTGTATTACAAGACCATTGTAATCAAAATAGTCTGGTAGTGGCATAAGAGCACACACATGGATCAATGGCACAGAATAGAAAGCCCAGAAATAAACCCATGTCTCTATGGTCAAGTAATATTTGACAAAGAGGGCCGAAACATAAAATGGAATAAATGGTGCTGGGAGATCTGTACATATACATGCAAAAAAATGAACGTAGACAACCAACTTTCACCATATACCGAAATAAACTCAAGATGGATGAATGACTTAACTATAAGTGGTGACAGCATAAAAGGCCTAGAGGAAAACATAGGCAGTGAAATAGATATCCCATGCAGCAATATCTTTGATGATATATACCCTAGGTCAAGGGATATAAAGGAAAGAATAAACAAATGGGACTACATCAACTTCAAAAGCTTCTGCATGGCTAAAGAAAACATCAGCAAAATGACAAGGGAACCAACCGTATGTGAAAATATATTTGCCAATGGTACCCTGGACAAGGGTTTGATCTCCAAAATATATAAAGAACTCACATAACCACACTCCAGGAAGACAAAAAATCCAGTTAAAATATGGGCAAAGGACCTGAACAGATACTTCTCCAAGGAGGACCTAGAGAGAGCCCAGAGACATATAAAAAAATGCTCAACATCACTAGCCATCAGAGGGATGCAAATTAAAACCAAAATGAGATGCCACTTCACACCAGTTAGAATGGCCATCATATACAAATCAACAAACAACAAGTGCTGGGGAGACTGTGGAGAAAACGCAACCCTAGTACACTATTGGTGGGAATGCAGACTGGAGCAGCCACTGTGGAAAACAGTATGAAATTTCCTCAAAAACTAAAAATGGAACTGCCTTTTGACGGGCAATTTCAATGCTGGGATTATACGCTAAGAATTCTGAAACACCAATTCAAAAGAACCTATGCACCCCAATGTTCATAGAAGCATTATTTAGTCAGGTGCTGGAAACAGCCTAAGTGCCCATCAGTAAATGAGTGGATGAAAAACCTGTGGTACATTTACACAATGGAGTACAATGCAGCAGAGAGAAAAAAGGAACTCCTACACTTTGTGACAGTATGGATGCAACTGGACAGCATTATGCTAAGTGAAATAAGTAAGGTGGTAGAAGGCAAATACCATATGATCTCACCTATAATTGGAACCTAATCAACAAAACAAAGGAGCAAGCAAAATAGAACCAGAGACATGGAAATGAGGAGAAAACTGACTGTGACCTGAGGGGCAGGATTAGAGGTATAACAGGGAAAGGGTCATATCAAGGAACATGGATAAAGGACCCATGGACAAAAACAAAGGGGGGTATGGAATGTGCCAGATGGGGGGGTGGGGAGGGCAAGACAGAGTAATGGGGGGAAAATTGGGACAACTGTAATTGAACAGCAATAAAAAGATTTTATAATAAATAAAAGATTTTATTTATTTTTGCACAGAAGGGAAGGGAGGGAGAGAGGGAGAGAAACATCAATGTGTGGTTGCCTCTCATGTGGCCCCCACCGGGGACCTGTCCTGCAACCCAGGCATGTGCCCTGACTGGGAATTGAATTGGTGACCCTTTGGTTTGCAGCCCGTGCTCAATCCACTGAGCTACACCAGCCAGGGCAGCAATAAAAATTTTTAAAAAATAATAAAATAAAACAAACACCAAGTTTTCATTAATAAAAAAAATCAATGAAACTTATGAGCAAATTTGTTAGACACTGTTCTGTGTTAGAGATTATGTCCTTATAAGGTAATGTTGAAGAACAATCAGAATATTTAGTAGGATGCACAGGAAAAATACTTGCAAATAAATTTATAGAAGTAATATGTTTATAGAAAATGTGTCAGTGTTGTAACATATTAATGCATTAGCATGATATTATCAGAAAAATTTGTAGAAGACTTAGAAATCTAGAAAAAAGTTTTTTGTTGTCTTCAGTGGAAAATTAGACATTTTCTATTTTTTCTTTTTTAAAATATATTTTATTGATTATACTATTACAGTTGTCCCATTTTCTCCTCTTTATTCCCCTCCATCATGCACACCCCCTCCCATCCACATCCCCCGCTTTAGTTCATGTCCCTGGGTCATACATATAAGTTCTTTGGCTTCCACATTTCCTATACTATTCTTAACCTCCCCTGTCTATTTTCTGCCTACCATTTATGCTCCTTATTCTCTGTACCTTTTCCCCCTCTCTCCCTCTCCCACTCCCCCACTGATAACCCTCCATGTGATCTCCATTTCTGTGATTCTGTTCCTGTTCTAGTTGTTTGCTTAGTTTGTTTTTGTTTTAGGTGTGGTTGTTAATAACTGTGAGTTTTTGTCATTCATCTTCTTTTTCTTAGATAAGTCCCTATAACATTTCATGTATATGGGCTTGGTGATGATGAACTCCTTTAACTTGACCTTAACTGGGAAGCACTTTATCTGCCCTTCCATTTTAATTGAAAGCTTTGCTGGATAGAGTAACCTTGGATGTAGGTCCTTGCCTTTCATGATTTTGAATCCTTCTTTCCAGCCACTTCTTGCCTGCAAGGTTTTTTTTTGAGAAATCAGCTGACAGTCTTACGGGCACTTCTTTGTAGGTGACTGTCTTCTTTCCTCTTGCTGCTTTTAAGATTCTCTCCTTATCTTTAATCTTGGGTTGTAATTATGATGTGTCTTGGTGTGTTCCTCCTGGGGTCCAACTTCTTTGGGACTTTCTGAGCTCAATGGACTTCCTGGAAGTCTATCTCCTCTGCCAGATTAGAGAAGTTTTCCTTCACTATGTTTTCAAATAAGTTTTCAATTTCTTGCTCTTCCTCTTCTCCTTCTAGCACCCTATGATTCGGATGTTGGAACGTTTAAAGATGTCCCAGAGGTTCCTAAGCCTCTCCTAATTTTTTTTGAACTCTTGTTTCTTCATTCTTTTCTGGTTGACTCTTTATTTCTTCCTTCCACTTCAAACCATTCATTTGAGTCCCTGTTTCCTTCCCATCACTGTTGGTTCCATGTACATTTTCCTTTATTTCACTTTTCATAGCCTTCATTTTTTCCTCTAATTTGTGACCATATTCAACCAGTTCTGTGAGCATCCTGATTACCAGTGTTATGAACTGTGAATCTGATAGGTTGGCTATGTCTTTGTTACTTACTTGTATATTTTTTCTGGAACTTTGATCTGTTCTTTCATTTGGGCCTGGTTTTTTTTTTTTTTTTTTTGTCTCAGTGCACCTGTTATGTAGTAAGGAGCAGAGCCTTAGGTGTTCACCAGGGTGGGGTAATCCACCTCGTTGTGCTCTGATGCTGTATGTGGGGGAGGGATTGAGAGGGAATAGTGGTACTTGCTCAGCTCTCTGGTTTTCAGTCACTTTCCCTGCTATCCACAATCAAATTTGGTCCTTCTGGTGCTGATTCCTGGGTTTGTGGGTTTGTGTATGTTCTAGGACCTTGTGGGTCTCTGAAACAAACTCTCCTGTGAGGCTGGGAGTTTCTCCCACTGCCACCTCAACCTCACCCAGGTGTTTTCAGTCAGAGGCTTTGAGGCTTTATTTCCCGGTACTGGAACCCTAGGTTGTGTGGTCTATCTTGCTTCCTAGTTGTTCCTCCTGGTTTATCTGCATGCAAATATGGGACCACCCAATCCACAAGCTGCTGCCTCACCTGCTCTGTCAGTCACCACCTTGCCTGCCCAGGTCCTCCAGCTGCTGCCTTGCCATGAGTCCTCTCCACCCAGCTTTCTGTCTCCATCCCTCTTACTCGTCTGGATTAATGTTTCTTCCTTAACTCCTTTGTTGCAAGACTTCCATACAGTTCTATTTTCTGTCAGTCCTGGTTGTTTTTTGTTTTTAAATTTGTTTTCCTTCCTTTGGTTGTGTGAGGGGGCACAGTGTGTCTACCTATGCCTCCATCTTGGCCAGAAGTCCTCAGACAAGGATTTGATCTCCAAAATAAAGAATTCAAATGACTCCACTCTAGGAAGACAAACAACCCAATTAAAAAATGGGCAAAGGACCTGAACAGATACTTCTCCAAGGGGGACATACAGAGGGCCCAGAGACATATGAAAGGATGATCAGCTTCACTAACCACCAGAGAGATGAAAAATAAAACCACGATGAGATACCACTTCACACTGGTCAGAAGGGCCATCAGAACCAAATCAACAAATAGCAAGTGCTGGCAAGGTTGTGGAGAAACGGGAACCCTAGTACCCTGTTGGTGGGAATTCAAACTAGTGCAGCCACTGTGGAAAACAGTATGGAATTTCCTCAAAGCACTAAAAGTGGATGTGCCTTTGCACACTTGCAATTCAACTGCTGGGATTACCCTAAGAATCCTGAAACTCCGATTCAAAAGAACCTATGCACCCCGATGGTCATAGCACCATGGTTTACAACAGCCAAGTATTGAAAGCAATCTAAGTGTGTACCAGTAAATGAGTATAGCAAGAAACTGTGGTACAGGATGTGAGGATGATCTGGCTGTGAAATCTGTCACCCCATTGCTCACCAGAATTGATTCAGCTGATCTGGCTGGGTAGGCTGGTGTCCCCTTCCTCCCCCACCAATACATGTGCATCTCTCCTGATGCTGTGAGCTCAGATGAAGAGGACAACCCTTAGCTACAGCAGAGGGAGAGCAGAGCAGGCAAATTCCACATGAGGAGCATCTGGGTTTGGTGCCTGCAGGTTACGGACCCGATCCCCAGTACAGATGTGTATGGTAGGCAACCAATTGCTATTTCTCTCCCACATTGAGGTTTTTCTCTCTCCCTTTTTTTCTCTCTAGGGCTCAGGCAAAGGTCGGGGCACAGTAAGCTATAGATGCCTGAGGACAGACTGGGGACAGAAGCCTTGCAGAGAGAACTGAGGGACTAGCCTCCTGGATCCCAGTGCTGAGTTGTCACCCATGCAGCAGCACCCATCCTGATCAGGCAGTGACATTTTCTAACACATAGTTCCAATTGTATACTGTAGATCTAAAGCTATTTTACAACTTTAGAAGTAGTAGAATGCTTGCAATAATGTGAATGATTCCTCTCCATAGAAAGAAAAATTGTGTCCCCTGAAGATGTGGTTATTTACTGTCTTATTGATATTGGCCAACTTTTTTCATGTTTTAAGCAAATCTATTATTTTAACATTTCTGTCTATGTCTAGCTATCTATTTTCCCACTATCTATCTATAAACTCTTTATATCTACCTATTGTTTCTGTCTATCTAGTATCTGTCTACCAATCAATTACCCATTTATCTATCTCTGCTATTTTAGTTGTCCTTCCAAAGGACTGTAACTGCTTCCTGTTTTCTTTAAGAATTAGTGAGTCAAATAATATCTTTAAGACATGTGCATTTAAGATTTAGATGGCATTCATAATTACACTCTTTATAAAAATTTAGCAGTGAAAACTATACTATTCACATCATTTTTATTCAGTGTGAGAAGAATAAGAACCAAGGCAACATTCCTGTAATAATTATTTTCCACAGGCGTCACACCCAAAGAGTATGCATAGTCCCTGGTTGAAATTAATGGACCACCCCAGAGCTCAACTTTTAAACAGCACATGAGATCGTCCCTAGGTGAGTGATTACAAGAAGTCAGTGAAGCATTTTGTGATTCCATATCTTTCTCTGTAGCATGAAGAAGATGGTCTAGCTAATTTGTTGGATCCCTTCCAATCTTAAATGTCTATATTTCTTTATAAATATCATTTTGGGCTAGTATGTTTTGAGGGAGCATCACAGAGCATGTGAGGCTACTCATCATTTTCATTTCAACTTACAATGTGATGAATATCTTTTCTCTTTGTCTCTCTGGCATCATCCCTGTGCTTTTAATAGAGGACATACCACATTACACTGTAATTGCTTATAAAGGTTACATTAAAACATATTTAGTAACCACTTTGACATTAGTGCTAACATGATAGGAGGGACACAGCTGTGAATAGGATGAAAGGTGGTCTGGGCCCACCAGCTGAGCCACATTTCTGACTGCTGTGTGTCCAATTGCCCTCTACCAGGGGCGTCAAACTCATTTTCACTAGAGGCTACATCAGCCTCACAGTTGCCATCAAAGGGCCGAATGTCATTTTAGGACTGTATACATGTAACTACCCTCAACAGTTAAGTAAGAGCTTGGTGCTGCCGCCAGGTAGAAACAAGGTGCCAGGCCGGATAAAACAAGGTGGAGGGCCGGATTCAGCACACGGGCTTTGTGTTTTCCATCTGTGCTCTAAACTGTGACTCAAAAGCAGGAACTGTGTCTAATTAAAATGTTCAGTTTTTCAATTATGGTTGACACACAATATTATATTAGTTTCAGGAATATAGCATAATGATTAGACATTTATATAACTCATCAAGTGATCACCCTGATAAGTCTAGTACCTATCTGATACCATATATAGTTATTTACAATATTGTTGACTATATTCCTTATTTCTAATTTTATATCCAAGTCTGAAGGCATTGCTTGCCTCATAGAAGGTGCCCAATCAATATTTGTTAGATGAACAGGCAATTTCTAATGTCTCCTTGGTGTTTGACAGGTGCATATGCTCAATGTATTAACTTGTAATGAGAGAAAAGGTCATCCAAATAGCCATGCTTTTAGAAGAAATCTGCCAACGTTGGGACAACAGTCACAGGAATACCCGAGACCTGGGAACTCATTAAATTCCGATGATCTTTTATTCCTTCCCTATAGACTCAATTATATCATAGCACTTGAATTTAATCTTTTTTCATCAGAAAAAGTATTTCAAGGGCAAAAAACTCATTACTTCTTCCAACTCACTTTATAAGCTGTGGAATTTTTCAGTTAGCATAAAGGAAAAAAAACATGTCAATTAGATTTTAGTCTTATTGATGTCTCAGGCTCTCCTTTCTTAATCTTTCCTGACAGTTCATCCCTTCCATGATTATCTAATCATGTTGCACTGTGACCATGAGCCTTCTGCAGCCCAGGACGGCTTGAGTCATCCTTTTGAATTTATATTGGAAGCAGTTGTAAGAAGAGAGAGAGAAAAAAAAGAAGAAATTTGACCAAGGAATGTTGGTTTAAACTCATCTTATTTGTACCATGAATTACATAGTCTCCAATTCCCTGTCCTTGGACTCCCTTAACTCCAAAGCAATGTTTAGAAAATAGTGACTCCATGTGGTTTTCCCTCCTTGTTTTTAATTCTGTGGAATGATGTCACTTCACCCATTTCTCTTCTTTATTACAATATTTAGATTTCCTCTACTGAAAACACTTGTAAATTTTTTCACAGGATTTTGACTGTCCTTCAATTTCATGTTAGTATTTATTATAGACTTTTCTTCAAATAAAATCAGTTCTTCCACATTTTGAATTAATGGCATGTTTGTGAGCTGAAACTTCATGACTGTAAAACAGAAGGATACAGGGATGACGTTAAGAGTCTGGGCTTTGGAATTCGCAGCCTGAGTTCCAACCCTGTCTCTGCCCCACCTCACTGATTGTAGTACATCCTTGAACAATTAATTTTATCTGAGACTTGGGGTTCTAGTCCTTAACACAGGATAGTAATGATATCTGGGCCATAGAGCACTTAGCATAGGATCTGGAACATAGTTAACTCAAAATAAATGTTAGCTTGAAAAGTAAACACATAATGAAACTCAATCTCATGGAGATACATATTAGATATATTCATTTTACCCAGCAAAAAATCATGATTAGCTATTTCAAAATTCATTTCTTTTATATTTTTTAAATATTTTATTTATTTTTAGAGAGAGGGGAAGGGAGGGAGAAAGAAAGGGAGAGAAACATCAATATGTGGTTGTTTCTCATGTGGCCCCCACTAGGAACCTGGCCCACAACCCAGGCATGTGCCCTGACTGGGAATCAAACTAGTGATGCTTTGGTTCACAGCCTGCACTCAATCCACTGAGCTACACCAGCCAGGGCTCAAAATTTATTTCTTAAATGTAACCCTGGTGGTTATGTCTGCCTCCTCCAGTTGGTTCAGGGTTGGAGTGACTCTTCCTTCACTATTTAAATAATAATAACTTGAATCCAGCCTACTGCGATAATATACACACCATCTCTCTCATGAAACTTTCCATGGTCCTCTCTTCCTTCTGATACTAATACTTCTTGAGTTGTTGGCTATACTCATATTTTGTCCTCAACTCCTTATTTTCTCCTCACTCAATTCAACCCCAAATGATCACCATCCTTTCCCTTCATTTGCACAAAACACCACTCACAGAGGCATTTGCATGTTAGACCATTTCCTGAAGGATTTCCTGTATCTTGAAATAGTGTGTCAGAAGGTCTGAAATGGAATATTTTATACTTTTCTTCCTCAGTGTCCATTCTCCCACTATGGGAGACTGACTCTTTCAGAATCTCTTCCTTTGATTTTGGGCTGCTTGTTCTCCCCAGAGGTTCCCATCCACTCACCTCCTTCTCACATGGTCCCTGAGTGCCCTCAAGCTCAGCATTTCTCCAGCTGTCTCGTGCATAACAATTCAGTTTTCTGTCTGTCTGTCTGGACCATTTGGACCTTTATCCTGACAGCTTTATTTCTCTAAACTAATATTTTCTCCTTCAGAAGAAATCTGCTATCTACTTTGAATAAATTCCCATAACACCCTTAACTCAAAAATAAATAAGCCATAATTCCTGCTTTTGTAGCTGTAGTTTATTCCCCAGAGAGGAATACTTAAAAACTGTGAGTCAGTTTACTTCAGTTCTCTACTCACAACTCTGCCTGGTTTCCAGCTCATTCAGAGCAAGAGCTGAAGTCTTGGCAAGGACTGCAGAGTCCTAGGCCTCACCTGGTCATCTTTCTGCATCTTTCTGGCTCCATATTTAGATTGTGTGTGTCCCAGACCTGAAACATTATTTCAGAAGCGTATGGCACTTCACTTGTTCTATTTGTTGATTAGGGAAAAAGAAAAGCCTAGACAAAGCACATTGTCACCAGGTGGCAGTGTGACAATGCTATTCCCAACCTACCTTCTTTGGAGTTATCTGGGTAGAAATAACTTACTAGAACATTTTATGTGCCGATCTATACAAAAATCACATAATCATAAGTATTAACTCTGTTAGAGACATGAAGACATTTCAGTCTTATATTCTAGCTATAAAGATGAGCAAACTGAGTCCTAGGGATATAGGAATTTTATATATATCACTTTGAAATTCTTTCTCTATCTCTCTGTCTTTGTTTCTCTGTCTCTTCCATGGAGACAGAGAGAGATAAAGAAAGGATTCAAGGTAATCTTTTTTTTTACAGATAAGGAAAATTAAGTCATAAACAAGGAGATATATTCGTTGAAAAACTTTTGATTGTGTTATAAATTCAGCACAAGTTGGTTTTTAAAAGTAAAAAGGAGA
Organism: Micronycteris hirsuta; assembly: GCA_004026765.1. Classification (NCBI taxonomy): domain Eukaryota; kingdom Metazoa; phylum Chordata; class Mammalia; order Chiroptera; family Phyllostomidae; genus Micronycteris; species Micronycteris hirsuta. The sequence continues at coordinate 152,246 of PVJI01001877.1, forward strand.
GTGGTTGTTACTGAAACAGATGGAATCCAGGGATAGACCAAGCTTGCTTCAGGCACAGCTGAATCCAGGCATCTAGTCTCTTCTCTATCTCTTTATTCTGTTTTCCTAGGTGGTGGCTTTGTTTCAGGTTTTGAAATGAAGAGTGGCCCCCAGGCACTCTTGCCTCATGTTACATTTATTCGTAGGAGTATCTGAAGAGAAAGTAATTTCTTTTTCTAACATTTTCAATAAGAACCCTAGAACTGAATCTCGTTAGGCGGACCTGGGTCATGTTCCAATTGGAGCAAGTGGAGGAGTAGGACCCATTCACCTTTCTGAGGAACAGAGTTGGTTTGGGGCAAGTTCAATATGTATAGTTTTTCATGTATAGTTTCTCACTTCAAGACAGTGCCCAGCTGAGGTGTTAATGAGGGACTGAAATCCAGCATGGGTTCCACTTATCTAGGTACAGTACATCAGGGCTGCTTCTGTTGTGATGGAACACTTTTCCTAATTTTTCTCAGGGCATTGTGTAAGTTAGTACCAATTGAGATTATCAGAAGAGTGAATGAATGCTGGGTAGACCTAAACAAAAATGTCCACTTCTGATGGCAATAAAAAAATATCATTATTAAATTTGATTTCTCTATGTTTTTGAAAAGGGAGGTAGGATTGTGTTACAAAAAATATGCGGGGATTTAGATTTGAAATGCCTACGTTGGAATCTTGTTTTCACTATGTACTAAGTGTGCGAATTTGGGGATATTATGAATATTTCTCAGCCTCAGTTTACTTATACAGAATAACCATATTTCAGGAAGTTTTGTAGGATTAAATGAGACATATAAAAGCCCATCACAGTGCTTGGGGCATAGTAGCAGCTGAACTAATGTTAATTAACCATGGCAGCTTTTAAACATCAGCCTTTGACAATCTTCTCAGAGATAGAATCTGTATCCCTTTCCCAGGTTTGGAAACAGTTGTGATGGCATCAACCAATAGCTTACGGAGAAGTGACACCATGTGACCTCTGAAACTAGGTCCTACAATGTCATCTTGCTTCCAGTTTGAAATGCTGACCAGAACTCCCTATTGGGACCTCTGAATAAACGCGTTGTATTGTGAGAAGCTCAGACCACACAGAGAGACACAGAATTCCCTGCAGATTCTCAGTGGAGGAATCACAAAGAATTTCAGGGCCATGATTTTAAAATTTCTTATGTTGTGGAGCACCCTGATGAGTGTGATTTTCCTGCAGGTAATTATTTTCTTGATGATTATGAAGATGTCTATAACTGTGATGGTTAAACTTATGTGTCAACTTGGCTATGGCGACCAGTTATTTGGCTGAACACCAGTCCAGATGTTGCTGTGATGGTATTTTTTAGATACAATTAACATTTAAATCAGTGGACTTTGTGTAAAGCAGATTACCCTCCATAATGGTAGTATCCAATCAGTTCTGAGATCAAAGGGTTCTGAGCTGAATTTGGAAATCAGGACGGTATCAACTCTTACCTGACTTTCCTGCCGGCCTGCTCTGTGAATTTCACACTTGCCAGCCCCTCTCATTCCCCCTCTCTCTCTCATATATATATTATCTATATATAATATATGAAATATATAATATACATAGATAATATATATTATATATAATCTATATATAATATATGCAATATATAATATATATAGATAATATATATATTATATATATAAAATTTATTTTTTCTGGAGAAACTTTACTAATGCAGTAAGTAAGTAGAAATAACAGAGACACACAGTAAACTTTACCTTTTTAAAAAATTTTATTGTTGTTCAAGTACAGTTGTCTGCCTTTCCCCCCTACCACTACCCCCTAACCCAGCCATTCCCACCTCCATCCCCTGATTCTACTCCCTATTGGTTTCGTCCCTGTGTCCTTTATAGTTGTTCCTGAAAAACTTTCACCCTTTTCCCCCTATTATCCCCTCTCACCATGCCTCTGGTTACTGTCCATTTGTTCTTAATTTCAATGTCTCTGGTTATAATTTGCTTGCTTGTTTGTTTTGTTGATTAGGTCCCACTTAAAGGTGAGATTATATGGTATTTGTCTTTTACTGCCTGGCTTATTTCACTTAGCATAATGCTCTCCAGTTTCATCCATGCTATCACAAAAGGTAGGAGCTCCTTCTTTCTTTCTACTCTGTGGTATTCCATGGGGTAAACGTACTATAGTTTTTTGATCCATTCATTTACTAATGGGTACTTAGGTTCCTTCCAGCACTTGGCTATTGTAAATTGTGCTACTATGAACATTGGGGTGCATAGGTTCTTTTGGATTGGTGTTTCAGTGTTCTTAGGATATATCTCCAGCAGTGGAATTGCTGGGTCAAAAGGCAATTACATTTTTAGTGTTTTGAGGAAATTCCATACTGTTTTCCGTAGTGGCTGCACCAGTCTGAATTCCCACCAACAGTGCACTAGGGTTCCCTTTTTTCCACAACCTCGCCAACACTCGCTATTTCTTGATTTGGTTGTGATGGCCATTCTGACAGTTGTGAAGTGGCATCTCATTGTGGTTTTATTTTTCATCTCTCTGATGGCTAGTGATGTTGAGCATCTTTTCATATGTCTCTGTACCCTCTGTATGTCCTCCTCCAAGAAGTGTCTGTTCAAGTTCTTTGCCCATTTTTAATTGGGTTTTTTGTTTTCTTTGAGTGGAGTCATGTGAGTTCTTTGTATATTTTGCATATCAAACCCTTGTCTGAGGTATCATTGGCAAATATATTTTCCAACATGGTTGGTTCTCTTTTCATTTTAATGTTATTTCCTTTAGCTGTGCAGAAACTTTTTAATTTGATGAGGTCTCATTTGTTTATTCTTTCTTTTATATCCCTTGCTACAGGGGACATATCAGTGAAAATATTGCTGTGTGGAATATCTGAGATTTTCCTGCGTATATTCTCCTGTAGGACTTTTATGGTGTCACAACTTATATTTAAGTCTTTTATCAACCTTGAATTTATTTTTGTGTATGGTGTAAGTTGGTGGTCGAGTTTCATTTTTTTGCATGTAGCTGTCCAGCTCTCCCAACACCATTTGTTGAAGAGGCTATTTTTACTCCATTTTGTGCTGCTGCTTTCTTTATCAAATATCAATTGACCACAGAGACTTGGGAGTATTTCTGGGACCTCTGTTCTCTTCCATTGCTCTATGTTTCTGTTCTTATGCCAGAACCAGGCTGTTTTGATAACAGTGGCCGTGTAATACAGTTTGATATCAGGTATTGTGATCCCCCCTACTTTGTTCTTCTTTCTCAAAATTGCTGCAGCTATTTGGGGTCATTTATGGTTCCATACAAATTTTTGAAATGTTTGTTCTATATCTGTGAAATATGCCATTGGTACTTTAATAGGTATTGCATTGAATCTATAAATTGCTTTGGGTAATATGGACATTTTGACAATGTTAATTCTTCCAGTCCATGAACATGGTATATGTTTCCATTTGTTTGTGTCTTCCTTAATTTCTTTTTTGATGTTGTGTAATTTTCTTTTTTTTTAAATAATTACTTTATTGTTGTTAAATTACAGTTATTTGCATCCTCTCTGTTCTCCTTCCCCTCCCCCTCCAACCCCACCTCCCTGCCCCGCCTCCCTCCTCCCCCTTGGCTCTGTACATGTGTCCTCCATAGTGGCTCCTGTAGACATTGTGTAATTTTCTGAGTACAGGTCTTTTACCTCCTAGGTTAGATTTATTCTGAGGTACTTTATTTTTCTTGTTGCTATATCAAATGGGATTTTTTTCCTGATTTCTGTTTCTGATATTTCATTGTTAGTGTACAAAAATACTTTTTATTTCTGAATATGGACTTTGTGTCCCACTGTTTTGCAAAATTCACTTATTAGGTAAAGTAGTTTTTTGGTGGACTCTATGGGGTTTTCTATGTATACTGTCATGTCATCTGCAAACAATGACAGTTTTGCTTCCTCCTTTCCAATTTAGATGCCTTTTATTTCTTTTTCTTGTCTGATAGCTGTGGCTAGAACTTCCAATACTATGTTGAACAGGAGTGGTGAAAGTGGACAACCTTGTCCTGTTCTTGATCTTAGTGGGAAAGCTTTTAGTTTTTGCTCACTGAGTATGATGCTGGCTATAGATCTCCCATATATGGCCTTTATTACGTTGAGGAATGCTCCCTCTACTCCAACTTTTCTGGGTATTTTTGTCATAAATGGATGTTGTACCTTATCAAATGCTTTTTCCCCATCTGTTATTATTATGTGATTTTTGTCTTTGCTTTTGTTTATGTGATGTATTACATTTATTGATTTGCAAATATTGTACCGTTCTTACATCCCTGGGATAAATCCCACTTGGTCATGGTGTATGATCTTTTTAATATATTGCTAGATGTGGTTTGAAAATATTTTGTTGAGGATTTTAGCGTCTATGTTCATCAGTGATATTGGCTTGTAATTGAATTCCACTGAATATAGATTTGTTGTGTCTTTATCTGGTTTTGGGATTAGGATGATGCTGGCTTCACAAAAGGAGTTTGGGTGTCTTCTGTCTTGGATTTTTTGGAATAGTCTGTGAAGAATAGGATTTAACTCTTCCTTAAATGTTTTGTAAAATTCTTTTGTGAACCATATAGTTCAGGGCTTTTGTGTGCCAGGAGTTTTTTGATTACTGCCTTGATTCTGTCAGCTGTTACTGGTCTGTTCAGGCTTTCTGCTTTTTCTTCATTCAGTTTTGGAAGATTATATTTTTTCTAGAAGATTATCCATTTCACCCAGGTTTTCAAATTTCTTGGCATATAGTTCTTCATAGTAATTTCTTACAATCCTTTGTATTTCTGTGGTGTCAGTTGTAATCTCACCTCCTTATTTTCTCATTGTGTTTATTTGGGTCCTCTCTCTCTTTTTCTTGATGAGTCTGCTTAAAGGCTTGTTGATTTTGTTTATTTTTTTAAAGAAGCAGCTCCTGGATTTATTGATCCTTAGAATTGTTCTTTTAGTCTCTATGTCATTGAATTCTGCTCTGATCTTGGTTATTTCCTTCCTTCTACTTGCTCTGGGCTATCTTTGTTCTTGTTCCTCCAGTTCTTGTAGGTGTAGGGTTTGGTTGTTTTTTTCAAATGTTTCTATCTTTTTAAAATAGGCTTCTATTGCTATACAATTTACTCTCAAGAATGCCTTTGCTGTGTTCCACAAGTTTTGGACTGTTTTGAATTCATTTTTATTTGTTTCGAGAAACATTTTTATTTCTTCCTTGATCCCATTCTTAACTCATTCAATGTTTAAAAGCATGCTATTTAATCTCCATGAGTTTGAGTGTTTTTGAGTTTTTTCCTTGATGCTGGTTTCTATTTTCAGTCTCTAGTGGTCCAAGAAAATGCTTGATATGATTTCAATTTTCTTGAATTTGTTGAAGCTTGTTTTGAATCCTATTATGTGGTCTATCTTTGAAAATGTTCTATGTGCATTTGAAAAGAATGTATATTTTACCTCTTTAGGATGAAAGGCTCTATCTATCACTTATCTATTATCTATCTATCATCTATCTATCATCTATCAGATAAATTCATTTAATCTAATGGGTCATTCAGTTCCACAATATTCTTGTTGATATTTTTTTTTTTTTTGGAAGATATATCCAGTTTTGACAGTCAGGTGTTAAAATCCCCTACTGTAATAGTGTTGCTGTTAATGTCTTTCCTGAAGTCCTTCAAGATTTTCCTTATGTATCTGGGCGATCCTATGTTGGGTGCATACATGTTTATAATGTTTATATCTTCTTGCTGGATTCTTCCCTTGAGTATTATGAAGTATCCTTCTGTGTCTCTTTTTATGGCCTTTGTTTTGAAGTCTGTTTTGTCTGATAAGATTACTGCTACCCTGGTTTTTCTTTCTTGTTCACTTGCTTGGAATATTTTTTCCACAACTTCCCTTTCAGTCTGTGTAGGTCTTTTGTTCCGAGGTGGGTCTCTTGTAGGCAGCATGTATGTGGGTTATGTTTTCTTATCCATTAAGCTACTCTCTGTCTTTTGATTGGAGCATTTAATATATTAACACCTAAGGTTATTTCTGATAGGTATTTGTTCATTTTTCTCCCTTTGTATCTGAGTTCCTCTCTCCTTCACTCTTTTCCTTTTTCTTCTTATAGCAGTCCATTTAGTAAATCTTGTAGTGTTGGTTTGGTGGAGATTTGAATGTTGTTGCATTTCATGTTATTTTGTAGTCCCCTTAAGCTATCTTCATATATTTTGAGTCTTTTTTCATGCAGTTGCTCTACCTGGGTGTTTCTTTTCACCTTGTCTTCCAGCTCACTAATTTGGCCCTCTGTTTCAACCAGCCTGCTTGTAATTCCTTCTAGTGTGTTTTTTATTTCTGAAATTTTATTTTTCATTTCTTCCTGGTTTTAATTTATAGTTTCTATTTCCTTTTTCATACTGTTGTAGTTCTCGCTCAGTTCCTTGTAGTTCTCTGTGAGTTCCTTGAGCACCCTTATAAACATTATTTTGAATTCTATATCTGATAGTCTGGTTACCTCCATTTCATTTAGCTCTTTTAGTGGGGAGGCTTCCATTCCTTTTGATTGCATGATCTTTTTCTGTCTCTTCATTTTAGGTGACTCTTTTTGTTTGTTTCTACACTTCCTGATGTTTCAATTTGCTAGCTGTCTTTGTAGGGTAAACTTATATGGTAGGAATTCAATGGGATGCAGTGGTGTGGTCTCTTTGACCTCCTTGTCTGGACACTCTAGGTTTGCCCTTTCTTCTGTTTGTGTGGGCTCTTGTCGTACTTGGGTTTCTACGTTTTGGTGGTTCCTTTGTTGGTGGGTTCTCTCCTCCCGCAGGTATACTGATGTTCACAGCTCCCACCTATCTTGTATGTGAGCAGTGTTATGGATTAAGACAGTAGGCAGAGTATTCTATGGGATTTAAAGTACCAACAAATAGAGAATAGATAGGAGATCTTTTGGATAAGTATAGAGTGAACCATATTTCACCCAACTAGACACTTTTTATAAAAGGCAAAAAAGAGATAAGGCTCATGTTAGAGGAGACGAGGATTGTGAGCTGAATCCTGAAAACAGAACGCCTGTGCAAGGTTAGATGATGAGATATAGTAAGAGTAAAGGATAGAAAGTAGGCATTGTGTGCCAGAGAATAGAGTTAACCACAACAATTATAAAGCTCAAGGATATAGAGAAATGGGCTAAGATCAGGGAGGGGTGCTATGTAGTATGTATAATTGTATGGAACAATTATTTACAATATTACTGCAAAAACAATAATATGACAAGAAATGTATGATTTGGATAACAAGAATAGGAAGTACATGATCTAGAGTAGTGTGTTATCGTAACATGAGTGAAGTGAAAGACAGAAAATTAAAATACAATGTGAAAGAGAGAATAAGGAAAACCAGTCATACAATGCAATTAAACAGAGAATAAAAAGAAAACTAAACAGAAAGAAGAGAAATAAAAAAATACTAATAAAATAAAATAAGTAAAAATAATGAAAAAAATAATACAAATAAGCAATAAAATGCCAGTTCTATGGTATAGCAAAGTGAAATTTGTCTCAGTTTCTCCATTGTTGGGGTTAGCCTTGTGCTCCCTCTTTGGATCTGTCTTTGGACCTTTCACAACTCAGGTCTTATTGTCTCACTTGGGGGAAGAAAAAAAAAGAGAGAGAAGAAAATAATAAATGTCCTGCTGAGCGAGTTCTGCTGGTCTTCCTGGATGCCACAGGAAGAGGGTTGCTAGGCTTCGCTTTTCTCCCTTCCTATGATTTTGCGAGAAGGGGGCCAGGTCAGGACTGCAAAATTCACAGTTGCCCAGCCTCCAGCCCAGGTCCTCAGTGAGCCGCCGGTCCCTCACTGTCCATCTGCACAGGCCGGCATCTTTAATCCACCAGTGTGCCGAGGACCATGAAGTGCACCTACACCTTGCTGTTTGTGAGCCCACAGTGGCCAGAGCCCACCACCAGGAAGGCAGTGCCTGTCAGCTGCTGGGCTAGCAGCAATAGTCAAGCACAGGCAGGAGGCTCAAATCAGCATCTGGGTGAGTGGCTCAAATCAGCTGCCAGGCAGGGGGTGTGAGCCAGCCACTGTTCGAGAGTTCCTTTGTAATTCCTGAGTTCTCTTCCCCCAGATTTCATGTGTGGAATTATTTACACATTGGCCACAGCATACGGATTACAGATTCTGAGGGACAAGATCCGTGACATCTGGAGCCCAGGAACAGGGACTCAGGGCTACCAGCCGTTCACTGTGGTCAACACACCAACCTGGTCAGAGTGCGCACAACAGTCCAGGTGGGACCTGTGGTACCGCACCTTTTTCAGAAGGCTGTAGGGTATGTTGAATTTGGAAAGACCCAGGTTTATTTCCTGGATCACGCACTCTCTTTGCGACTCTCTTTGCGACGTCTTTACACGTCTTTACGACTTCTTTACAGCTACACTTTCTTTAGTAAGCAAAAAAAAAAAAAATATTATAATAATAATAAACCTTTGCTCCCTCGCTCAAGCATCTGCCGCACTCTCGTGGGCATGGGTTAAGCACTTAAGAGCCACTAGGGCACTCGCTGCAATACAGACACGATGACAGGATTAGCTGGACGTGGACAAGGACAGAACACTAGGTTTCCCAGCTAGCCGCAAGCAAAAGTCCACAAAACGAGAGGCACAATGTAAAAACACAAGCCCATCCTCCACGGCACAACCCCCAACTAGGTCTAGGCCTGAGAGAGAGAGAGAGCAAAAGACTTTTCATTTAATCAATTTAAAAACAAACAAAAAAACCCGATGGGATTACTTGTCAAGCTGCTCTTCACAACCCTTTTGATCTTGTCTTTTCTCTCCGCCCACCTGCATAAGGAAAAGCGAGTAGTGAGTGAGTGTTTTGGTTTCAACCGGACTCCAAAGATCGCTTTTCAGGAGAATTTAGTGTTAGGGTTTTGTATGAGGGCTCTTGGCATTCACGGAGCTCCAAAGACAAAAGGCACTTCCTCCCCTCAACCCGAGAAACCGGGTGTTACACGTGAATCGGAACCTAATGAGGCTGTCAGGGACCAGTTCCTGCGACGTGTAGGGGCCTTAATCACTTAATATAATTTCTGGCTTGTCCGGGAAGCGCAAATAAACGTTGGTCACCTAGTGCTTCGAGTCCCCCTCGCAGTCTTAAACACTTGGGGAGGACCAGAGACCCACAAGCAGGGTGAATGTACTCAGGAGGCTGGATACCCCTCTCCCTGACTGTTTCACCAACACCACATTTTGACCCACCACACTCTAGCTAACTAGTTAGGATTTAGCACAGGTGGCGGAATTTGAAAAGACAACAATCAAGAGTTAAAAGAAACCTTTTAATGACAAGAACAGGCTCTCTAAGGAGCAATATTCCCAGTTAATTTCAGCAGTTTTTAAGACTGCTGGATGTTTGCCAGAGAAGGGATCTTTAGTTTTGGAAGTAGCAAAAATCCCCGTAATCAGGAAATCAAACAGGAATGACCGATGCGCGTTACCTGGGTCCTTCCCCCGGTTTGCTTTACTCCAGCTGCGGGGAGCACCGGCCCCACCTGGTGAGCTCAGCTAGGGTGGAGGTGTGCACATGCCCGAAGCATAGCTTTGGCGTGCACACGAGCACCTTCACGATGCAGCAGGACCGGTCTTTCTGTCTAGGTCAGGTGGCGGAGGAGGGGGTGCTCATTCCCCTGCTTCACCTCGCCTCCTGGTGCTCATGGGGGCAACTTTCCCTGTGCTGGTGCCGGGTGCGGTCCCAACACACCGACTTGATAGGCTGGGTCTGCACCCGAGGCTGCGATTCCATGCAGGGAGGAGGGCGCTGGTGTGCGTGGCAGGAGCAGGTCTCCCTGGTCCACCAGTCGCCAGCACCCGGGTGGGTCATGGCTGCTGCTAGGCTCTAGTCCCAACCCTCTGGGTCCACCCAGAGGCCATGATTCTGTGCAGCGGGGGTGGATGCCTAGTAACAGACTTAGAACTGTCACAAACACCACGTCTTGAAGGGGAGGTATATAGCTAGGTCATCTTTGAGATAAGGGACTGTGGCAGTGATTTCCACACACGTGTAAACACGCAGTCCTGAGAATTTACACGTTTTGAGCACAGCTCCGTGTGATTCCTGTGTGAGCAAGTGTGGATCATGTCTGTGGAATGGGAATTCTCTAATAGGAATTTGGCAAAGATGTATCTTAAAAAATTCTGGCTTGCTGATCCCTGAATATTACTTTAATCTGGTCC